>VZRV01001026.1:116020-138494 GCA_013398115.1 Falcunculus frontatus | reverse complement strand
AGTGTCCCTGTACCCAGCCCAGTGCCCCCTGTACCCAGCCCAGTGCCCCCACACCCATCCCAGTGCCCCCACACCCAGCCCAGTGCCCCCACACCCTGCACTTGGCATTGGGAATGCCCCAAGGAGGCCTCAGCATTTTCCCTCTCCCAGCCCTGACCTCAGGTTTGGTTCTTTCCCTTTCAGTGCCAACTTTGCCCCTCTTGGTTTCACTCGGGGCTGGGGGGAGGTTCCCTGCCCTCTCTGGGGTCCCTGCGGGGGGCTGAGGTGATTTGAGGGCTTGCTCCTGCCTCCTCCAGGTGACCCAGATCCTGCAGGGTTTGGATGTGTTCTGTCACCCTGGGGAGTTCTGACCGTGGTTTGTGCCTTCGAATGATTTGCCACTTGTTCCCTCCGCTGGCACCTTCAGGAGGGACGGGATGAAGATGTTGGGGACAGCCCCAGCAGTGTCCTGAGAGAAGTGCCCGAGTTAAAGCTGCTGCCATAAAAAGGGGACACGTTCTCGGGGCGATCTCCTGCCCTTCCCTGCATCCCCACCCCCTGGGAAGGTGCAGATTTCACTCCCCAGCACTATTCCCTCTCTTCCCATTATTCCATCGTTTTATCCTCGTGTACTCCAATGCACTGGGGATTTCTAAATGGTGTGTAAAATGAACATCTGCCATTGGCGGGGTTGGCACATCTGGATCCATTAATTTTTCATTATTTCCCCGTGTTGGAGGTCAGATGTTCACGATGTGGTAATGCAAGAGATTCCACTGGTGGGTTTAATGTCTCTGAAGCAGATAATTCTATTTACAAAAGTGTTTGAAACCCCCAAACTGTGAGAGCTAACTGCTAGAAAGGTTTCATTTTCTAATTATATATATATTTTTTTTTAAATCAAGAATGCTGCAGAACTTATCCAAACAATAACCCATTTATGACTTACAAAAGTTTGGAAAGTGGATTATTTTTCTCTCTGTTGTTTTGTGGATGGCTCTTCTGGGGTTTGCTCTACACCTCGTGGCCTTTTTATCTCTTTCTTGTTTTAAGCAGGAGGAGTCAATTCTTGGCATTCAGAGTTTGCAAGCGGAATAAATAGAGGTTAAATATATTTAACCTACAAAGCTGATAGGCTGCGAGGTGACTCTTTTTTGGCCAGTTGTCACTGGTGCCACCAGGGAGGTGCCCTGATCCCAGGATCCAGGGACTCTGGAGCTGTCCCAGGTGGAATTGTGCTGCTGTGGTGGCAGCCAGAGCTTTGTCCTTGTGTCCAGGGCTGTGATTTCAGGATCCTCCCCGCACCCCCAGAGCCAGCTCACCCCAGTCCTTCCCCCCCTGCACGGGGCTGGGCCGGTCCCTCCTGGTGCTCCCAACAAAGCAAATGTCACACAAAGGTCACCCAGCAGCAGAGAGCTTCGCTGGAGTGGATGTTGAATTTCAATGGGAAAAAAAAAAAAAAAAAGAAAAAAAAATTAGGGAAGAAAGGAAGAAAGTTTTAATTTTCTTGGCATTTGCTGCGTGTGGAGCAGCATCGCCTCGGGCCGGGCTCGGTGCTGTGTGGGGAACAGCAGCAGACTCTGCAAAGCTCAGCCTCTCCAGGCTCTTCCACCTGGAAGGAGAAATTCAAGGACAGGGAAGGGACAAGGATAGAAGGGACCCAGCTGAGCCTCTGCAGGGCAACATTTTTACCCGAATTTCGGGGCAGGGGAGAAGATGCTACCCCTGAAATTCTTTTTATATCCACTCCCAGGTGCCGCCTCCTTCAGCCTTTTAGTTGGCCCAATCGACTTTGAATTTCAGAGGCTGAAACAGAGATTTGTTCCCCCCCAGCTGCTAATCCAGCACTTGACATTTACCGCCCAGCTTGGTCCTGTGTTGGAAAAATGAATTTATTATGTCTCCTTGGCAGCTTTTTCCCATCTCCTCTGCGTTCCCCCCGTGCCTCCCCCTGTGCCAGCTGCCAGCCTGGGGCAGCAGTGACAGCCCCTCGGGGGACACTGGCAGTGATGAACATTTCCAGGAGCACAAATGGTGGTTTTCCTGTGCCGGGATTGCAGCAGGAGCGCCGAGCTTTGCTCTGGCTCCGGGGATTTTCTGCGTTCCCGGCGTTTGGGGTGTTACAGGAGCCGCTGTCCCTCCCCAGCCCAGCTCCTGCTGCCAGTCCAGCCCTGGGCATTCTCGGGGTATTTCTGGGCGGCTGAATTTGGGAATGAGGGAGGTGCAGCCGGGCAGGTTTCGGTCCCTGCAGAGGGGTGGGAGCTGCAGCCGCTCGGAAAATCGAGGCGCTCAGGTGTCGGCTCCCGAGCAGCAGCAGCAGCAGGAGGAGGAGGTTCTCTTATCGCCGATGTTCAGCTCGCACCAGAGCCGTGTTATTCCTGCTGGGAGATCCGAGAGGTGAAAGCAGCCGGTGTTTCCACGGCAGAACCCTCGCACTGCTGAACATTGAAACGGGTGTCACTGACGTGGTGCTGGGGAGAGGGAAAAAAACCAACAAACCCGTTCTGTGTTGCTTTTCCTCTTGGCTGTAACGAGCTCATTGGCGGGCACCAGAGCAATTAATTGTCTTTTCTTTATCCCAGCCCGAGCCCATCTCCCCCCAGAGCAGAGTTCAGCTCGTGCCCCTTCAGAGAGTCTGGATTTCCCTGCCAGTCCTGGTCCTCAGCTGTCCTTTGGGGTTCTCCCACATGGAACCCTCTCCCTGACAGGGTAAAAGTGTCACAGCTCTCACTCGCTGGCCCTCGAGCTGCAGCCCCTGGCCTCGAGCTGAAATCTTGTTTTTAGAGAGAAGCCACTCTCCTGTCTGGCAGGAGGGGCAGTGATTTTAATGGCTCCTGAGTGGATCCATCAAAATCAAACATTGAAATGAGCACTGCACGTTGGGAGTCCTCGAGGATAACGGCGGACGGTGACATGGGCAAGATGTGACATCTGCATTTCCTGCTTCTCTTCAGAGCTGTTGCAGGGAAACCTGTTGGATTTCTCCTGGCATCCAGAAGAGGTTTCACAGCACCAGAGCTCTGGCAAGTTCCGACTCTGGGTGTGCCTGGATGTGCTCAGGGGTTTGGACCATCCTGTGCAGCCACCAGCAGCTGGGGTTTGCTCCAGGCTGCCAAGGGGATGCCGTGGGCAGGGGCAGAGCCATTCCCTCTGCCATTACGGGTCCGGTTTGGCTCTGAGGGTGAGAATTAACATGTTTAGGCTCTGCTGATTGCCTTTAATTCCTGCCGTGCCGTCTCACTCTGCCAGCCCTGGATCTCTGCTCCTCGAGGACCCCGCGCTTCAGGAGCCTGGAATATTAACAATTAATGCTCGGGTTTCTAGGATGGGTTTACTCTGATTTGAATAAAAGGCCTCGGAGGAAGGGTCAATGCGCTGTGAGGAATCAATCTTTCATAAGCAGCCTTCGGTTGTGGTTGCAGTATTTATGAGTGATGAAGCTGTCCTGACAAGGCAGAGTTCAGCGCTGGGGCCGCTTGTGACAACACGAGAGGTTTGCTAACACACAGGGCGGGTGATCAGAGGCACAGCGGGAGCAGAAGGAGCTGTGTCTGTCTCATTCCCGAGTTTTCCTGGAGCCCTGATCCGATGTGACTGTGCCTGGCACCAGCCTCTCCCCGAGTCCAGCCCAGTGAAGGCTTCCCACAAACACAACTGTTGGGGAGGGAGTGAAAACCATTAATTTAAACTTTTCTCCGGTGTTTCTCACCCTGGTGGGTTGGGCCTGGTTTTTAAACTGCTCTGTGAAACACCTCAGAACATTCCCGGTGTTGGTAGCAATAATAATGGAGATAATGAGGTGATTTCCCTGGTTAGTGACTTAAAAAAATGCTGAAAGTGTTGGGAAGGACGGAGGGAGTTGTTCAGTTCCTCTTGCAAAGTATCCAGGGGCAGCAGTAGCATCCCCCTGGCCTGTCAGGAACTCAGGAAATGTTCTTATTCCAGGTGTTTCCTGCTCTGCCCAGGTACCTCCTCCTCCCTTTTTTTTTGTATTAATGTCAGAAGACGTTCCCAGCCCTGCAGGGCACAGGCAGCATTTCCCATCCGGGCTCAGGTCCTGTTCTTAATTTACCCTCAGAATTCCAATTCCAGCCTGCCCGAGGCGAGGCTCCTGCCCTGCAGCCCTTCATCCCTCCAGCAGGGTCCCCAAAAACAACCTCTGCTGCCTCATTACCCTTCTGCATCTCCGACAGCACCAGGTACTGGGGATTCAAACAAGAGTGGGGAAAAATGGGCCCTGCTTGTCCGAGATATTTCCTAACAGACTCGTCAGCTGTTTAGGAAAATGAGCCAGGATGGAACTCGTTCTTCAAGGAGAATCGGGGGGGGAAATGCATTTTTTAAAGAGCAGCATCCATTTTTTGGTGCACATCTGTAATCTCCGTGAACTCTGGAGCAGGGCTTTAATGAGCCTCCTGTTTGCAGAGAGCTCCGAGTGCTTTCCCTGGCAGGGAGAATTAAACAGAGAAATAATTAGTGAAGGACAGGATGCAGGGAAGGAAATCGCAGCACCTTTCCCAAAGTCAAAATTTAATTGACTTTCTACGAAGCAAAACTGTGAAGTTCTTTCCCCATAAATGTTAAATGCAGAGGTTTCAGCACTGTCACAGCCCCTTAAATTGGTCTGATGGTAACAAATCCTTTCAGGAACACTTGTCACTCCTCGGGAAGTTGGTAAATCGAGCAGGAGCTTAAGGTACTTCTTCTCCCCTTGCATTTTAATGTTGTTGGTGTTTCCATAAGCCCAGGATCTCTGCTCCTTGTTTCCTGCTCAGTCCCAGCTCCCTGAATCTGACAGGAGACCGTGATAATGAGCAGTAAATAATTGCTAGCCATGGGCAAGTGTCTGAGCAGGAAACCCGAACGATTCCAGGTAATGAGGGGGAAAATTTATCTGTACATCCATGAAACGGGGACGAGGAAATCGAGGGTCCTGCTCTCAGAGGTGTTTGTCACCCACAAACGGGGTGACATTTCTCAGAAGAGCTCAGCTGCTAATTAGCACCTTTAAAAGTCAGATTTTTTTTTTAGCCCGAGACGTCCCAGGAGTCCTCACAGGAGTGACAGCAGCGGTTCAGGCGTTTCTCAGCGCCGAGTCTCGTGGGGAAGCTTTGGGTCTGTGCTTTGGGGTGAGGGGGAAGCTGCCCCTTTCCCGGGAAGGGCCGGGGTTAAGGTCACTTTGTGTCCCGGGTGGGGCTTTAGAGGGGACACGGTGGGACCAAACCAAGGGGAAAATGCTTGTGTGGGGAGACAGAACTTCTATTCCTCTTTTTTTTTTAATTTAATTTTTTAGTTTATTTGACCATCCTAGCGCTGGTTTGGGGCTGTGCACCGGGAGCCCGGCAGTCGGCACCGAGCTCTTTGCCACCAGCGCGCACCAGGTTTGATGGGAACGTTCTCTTTCGCTCCATTCAAAGCTAAATCGGCTGCAAAGCCTCTCTCGTTCCCTCCGGAGCGTGGCTCTGGGCTGAGCTCAGCTCGGAGCTTTGAGGGCACAGAGGAATTTTTTGCACTGGGAATGGCAGAGGCGCTCCCGGCCCCGGCGCTTCCCCCGCGCTCCTGGGAAGTCTTGAATAATCAAATGGGTCATTTCTGCTCAGCTGCTGTAATTTATTGTCCCGCCGAACCCGGATTTTCTGAATGTTAATGAAAAAAATAGCGATCAGCCCGGCTCCTGCCATTCTGCTTTATGACCTTATTAAATCTTACACTTTCTTATCATGTGCTGGCAATTACAGGAGGACGGGCCGGGCTCCTGCCACCAACACTCAGCGCTGTCAGCGCCGCGGGCCCGGTGATTTACACCCCGTGAACAGTCCTGAGAGACATTTTCCCACTCCTGACAGGATTATATAACACGGGAAAAGGCCATTACCAAACACAAAGGGATAAGCAGCAGGGGGAGGGCAGGTGAGGAATGGGGCAGTAAATCTCCGGGCCTGGCAGCCGCTGATAAAATCACCTTGCCAGGGATTTAATGAGCTCCTCAGCCCACCGAGAGGGGAGGAAATGCGGGCACCCCGCAGGTGCCGGGGTTTGGGATGGAGCTGTGGGCACAGCCTGGCCCTGGGGTGGGGATGGCCCTGGAATGTCCCTGGGAAGTCCTGGGATGTCCCCGAGTGCAGGCACAGCCAGCGCTGCCCTCGCTGCAGGGCTCAGGGGCTGCCCTGAATGCCAATATTTGGTTTTTTTCACGCTCCCACACAGCCGGGGGGATTTTTTTCCACCTCTCTCTGATTTCAGTGGCTGCTCTTCAGCGCTCTTCCCACTGATTGTGTAGGGAAATCACCCTTGGAGCGGGTGATGGAGAGCTCCGAGCCCTCCTGCACAGCCCAGTCTGTCCCACCATGAAATCCCAGACAAAACTCGGCATTTTGGAACCCAGCTCTTTGAAGGACCTGCTTTAAAGCTCGTTTTGAACTCTGAATGCGTTTTTAAGAGCCTGTGATTTATTTGAGTGTTTTTCTAACAAAGCTTTCTGTAGGACTTCGGGCACTGACCATGAGTTAGGGTTTGAATCTGTGAGTTGCTGTTGGTATTTAGTGAATTAAGGGGAAAAAAGAGGGGAAAAAAACACCCCCAAACAAAATAAGAGAAAATAGCCTTGAAGCTGTGGTAAATATTGGAATAAAATAAATAAAATCCAACCAATATCTCAGAAGTAGAAAAGGATAAAAAAAAAAATTTAAAAAGCGCAAAGCTCCTTAGCAGAGCCCAGATTGGGATTTATTCAGTTTGGTTTAAATTAGTCCCTGGTGTTTGTAACCAGGAGTTTTCTCTGCAGTGTTGCCTCCTGTCACAACAGAAGGGTTACAGGATTTGAGTCAGCAACCAAATGGCCTCGAAGCACAGCAAGAAATAAACACAGGCAGGGAGAGAAGCTTTTCCTCTCCTTCTCTTCTCCCTGTCCCCGCAGGAACGGGCTGTGCCAGAGCCCCTGCTCTGCCCAGGGGTCCTGGGGACATTTGGTGGCACCAAACGAGTCTGGGACCTCTTCAAGGTCCTGCCTGGCTGGGGAGGGGCTCAGTGCCCCATTATCCCTGACAGATTCTGGGATGATTCCCTTTGCAATTCCAATAAGGTTCACTGTGCTTCATTAATCCATTTGCAGGTGAATTTTGGGGACTTTTTAGTTTGATGCTTAAGGTCTCATTTAAGAGGTGTCAGTTCAATTTTTCCTGCTAGGTCCAGGCTTGAATTAGACAAATTTTAACTGATAGTTCGTTAAATGCAATCTTTCAGAGTTGTTTGAAAACTGAGGCCTTTTTAGGTAATAATTTCTGAGATGCTTAAGAATAAAGGGAGGAGAATAATAGGAGGGGTTTGGTGCCACCCGTGGAAATGTCACCTTGGGTTTTTTGTGTTTTCAGAACGACTGAAACGGCCCAAAGCAGGACCTTCCCCCCAGCAGCCTCTTCTTGCAGCAGGATTTTTGAGTGGCTGTTCCTTAAATCCCAGCGCCACGAGCTCCTTCCGATAACAGCCACCATTTCCCTGCAAACACAATTAACCTCGGCTGCTTTTCCAGGGCCTGCCAGGGCCGTTCATGCTGCGGGTGCTAAAGGGGGCTGTGACAGGAGATGGGGTTGGGAGTCTCGGTCCAGGACGGCTTCGGAGCAGGCAGAGAAATGTTGGAAGGAGATTTATGGCACCTGTCCTGCACCTCTGCTCTGCGTGCATTCATAACTCATTTTATTGCATTCGTAACTCGTTTTATTGCGTTCATAACTCATTTTACTCCAGCCCACTTAGGGTGAGGGCCGTGCCCAGGCTCCCACTTGTCACCCACGGAGGGTTGATGGTGGGAGAGTGCTGGGGGTGGCTGAGGTTTTGTCCCACCTCCAGTCTCTGCGATGGCCTGGGAAGGGTTTTGGGGGGCTGTTCTGAAAGGGAAATAAACCGAATGATCAAAACCAAAAAAACCCACCCCCAAACCTCCATGGAATCCAACATTCCCAGGGCCTTGTTTTGTTTCACCCCAGCAGTGAAGGGACAGCAGGGTCAGATGTCAGTAAAAGACTCTTTATTCATAAATATCCATAATTCCCATCTGTACATTTCTCTCCAAAGGCCGGGGCCGTACAGGTCATAACAGAAAACACCCAGACTGTCCAGTTTGACTTCTCCAGGACAATATAACACAGCTGATTGGCATTACCAAATATATATATGTATATATATTTATATATGTACATGTGCTGAAAAAAGAAGCCAGTGCAGCCTTTTCCAAGGAGTCTTTCCCAAGTATCTTTACTGTACAACATTCAGAATTTACACTGATAGAACAAGGCACAGAAAGTGTGGTATGAAGCCAAGGCCATGCTTTTGATCCCGTGTTCTGTCTCCCTTCCCCACTCCTTCAGCTTCACCCTAAAGAAAAGCGTCCAAAGCTCTGCCCTCCTTCACCCCAAACACGCTGAGCCCAGGGCAGGGAGGGAGGCTCAGGCAGAGCAGCCAAGAACCGACCTTTTCACAACCCATTCATTGCAAAAATAAAGGAGCAGAAGAGAAAAGAGGTCTCTCTAGAGGAATACTTGTGGGGTTTTTTTCTCTTTTTTAGAAATTATTTATAGTTTGTGTTGGATTAGGTTGAAGTTCCTCCTCCCATTTTCACCTAAGAGCTGGTCCAAAGTTCTGGAAGTTGAAAATGCAATGGGAATTTTGTTATCTCTTGTCTGACACTGCTCAGAGTCTCAGCAGACTGACCAGCATCACATTTTACCTCAGCCAAATCAACAGAAGGTGCACATTTAATATTTTTGTACCCATTTATCAGCCGGGATCGGAGTCACAGCGGGAGGAATTTGACTGAGAGGCGGGAGGAGGCAGCTCCACTCACTCCCAGCTCCCAGATTAGGTGATGTCAGTTTGCTGTGCCAGGAAGGTGGATTTGTGAGCCCAGGGTTTGTGTGTGCCCTGCCCAGCTCGGTGAGGCACTCAGGGAGCCCTGAGGCTCAGCAGGGCGGGCTGGGGTTTGAAAGGGGAAAGGATGCAAAAACCTACAGCTTCACCTAAAAATATTCCTCCCTCCCCCTGCAGGGCCCAAACGGGGGAACCTGCAGGGATTGCTTGAGGAGACATCCCGAGCAGAGGTCAGCATTCCCAATCCCAGCGTGGGGAGCGGCAGCTGCTGGGTGTTTCACTGCCAGACCCCCGTGTCCTCAGTCCTGGGAGGGTTTGGGGTGGAACCATCCCTGCTCCTTCCCCTCCCGCCGTGCCAGGCTCAGTGCAGGGCCCCCTGAACTTCATGAAGTGCTACACATTTCCTGGGGCTGGGACAGGGAGGTCTATGTACAGTGACGGGGTGGCAGGGGTGACACGGGCTCTGCTCTGCACCCAGGGCTCGTGGGGCACATGGAGGGAGTGGCTGTGGGCACCACCATGGTGCTATGGGCACAGCCACAGCTCTGCAGGCACAGCCACGGCTCTGCTGGCACAGCCACAGCCCTTCTGGCACAGCCACGGCTCTGCAGGCACAGCCATGGTCCTATGGACACAACCATGGCTCTGCTGGCACAGCCACAGCTCTGTGGGCACAGCCACAGCCCTGCGGGCACAGCCATGGTCCTATGGACACCACCATGGCCCTGCGGGCACAGCCACGGCTCTGCGGGCACAGCCACGGCTCTGCGGGCACAGCCATGGCCCTATGGGCATAACCACAGCTCTGATGGCACAGCTACAGCCCTGTGGGCACAGCCATGGCTCTGCAGCACAACCACGGCTCTGCGGCACCACCATGGCACTATGGGCACAGCCACAGCTCTGTGGGCACAGCCATGGTCCTATGGACACCACCATGGCCCTGCGGGCACAGCCACGGCTCTGCGGGCACAGCCACGGCCCTATGGGCATAACCACAGCTCTGATGGCACAGCCACGGCTCTGCTGGCACAGCCATGGCCCTATGGGCATAACCACAGCTCTGATGGCACAGCCACGGCTCTGCTGGCACAGCCATGGCCCTATGGGCATAACCACAGCTCTGCTGGCACAGCCACGGCTCTGCTGGCACAGCCATGGCCCTATGGGCATAACCACAGCTCTGATGGCACAGCCACGGCTCTGCTGGCACAGCCATGGCCCTATGGGCATAACCACAGCTCTGCTGGCACAGCCACGGCTCTGCTGGCACAGCCATGGCCCTATGGGCATAACCACAGCTCTGATGGCACAGCCACGGCTCTGCTGGCACAGCCATGGCCCTATGGGCATAACCACAGCTCTGCTGGCACAGCCACGGCTCTGCTGGCACAGCCATGGCCCTATGGGCATAACCACAGCTCTGATGGCACAGCCACGGCTCTGCTGGCACAGCCATGGCCCTATGGGCATAACCACAGCTCTGCTGGCACAGCCACGGCTCTGCTGGCACAGCCACAGCCCTGCGGGCACAGCCACAGCCCTGCGGCACCACCATGGTCCTATGGACACAACCATGGCTCTGCTGGCACAGCCACAGCTCTGTGGGCACAGCCACAGCTCTGCAGCACAACCACAGCTCTGTGGCACCACCATGGCCCTGCGGGCACAGCCAGAGCCCTGTGGGCACAGCCATGGCTCTGCAGCATAACCACAGCTCTGCTGGCACCACCACGGCTCTGTGGGCACAGCCACGGCTCTGCTGGCACCACCACGGCTCTGTGGGCACAGCCACGGCTCTGCTGGCACCACCACGGCTCTGTGGGCACAGCCACGGCTCTGCTGGCACCACCACGGCTCTGTGGGCACAGCCACGGCTCTGCTGGCACCACCACGGCTCTGTGGGCACAGCCACGGCTCTGCTGGCACCACCACGGCTCTGTGGGCACACGCCAGCCCAGGAACAGCTCAGCCCTGGCCCCGGCTGCAGGGCACAGTGACTCCAGCTCTGGGCACCCTGTGGCACGAGGAGGGGACGCTGCCCACGAGTCCCGGCCCTCCCCTGTAAAGCACAAACCAAGACAACGCCACAGCTCAGTTAAAGCAGCTTTTGCAACAGCTTGAGAACTACAGCCCCCCCCTACCCCCCCAGCCCCAGACGAGAAACACCAGTAGAATCTGCACTATTCACCTCTAATACAAAAAATATAGTGGCAAATTCCTAGACATTTACTGGAGTTTTGGACAGAACAGTGAACACGGACACGGACAGGTTCTCCTTCGCTCGTGGCAGGGCAGGGCTCTGCCTCCTGCCCTGAGGACATGGACACCACCCATCGATGCTCCGAGGGAGTCTTTAATCCTAGAGTGATTTATTTCTTTCTGTGTTGGAAACGAGGTTTTTGCTACCATTGCTGCTGGCATGGGCAATGAGGAAAGGTGAGACTGGGAATGGGTCACAGTCAGCAGCACCTGCAGTGGAGGCTGCAGGAGCCGGGTGGGTTTTAACTTATGGGATTTGCTCAGGAATCCTTTCAGTAATTTTAACCAGACCTCCATGGTTTGTCCAAGGAAGGATGGATTTGGGTTTCCTGGGCTGGCACAGACACCCCCCCCCTCGGGAGGAGTTTCACCAAAGCTCATCCCAGGAATGAACAACCCCTGGGAAACATTCCCCAGCAGGGCTAACACAGAACAGGCTCCAGCTGAGGGATCTCACCTGCTCCTGCTGTGTCCCAGGTGAGAACTCCCGGGGGAATCAGTCAAGGAAGGGCAGAGAGGCAACCCTGGAGATCATCCATGATTGCCAAGGATTTAAAATCTCATTTCCTGTTTTCCACTCAGTTAATTACCAGCAGAGAACCAAGGCAGCTCTTTGCTGCAGTCTGTGTTTTACAGGCAGAAACAGCCTGGAGAAAAGAAGATTCCGATGGTGAGCAGGAGCCCAGCCCAGTCCCTCCCTTGTTTCACTTACTGGGGACCTGAGCTGGGTCTTCTGTGGTGGAAAATCTCCTCTGGAACTGATCAGTTATTGAATGAAACTCTCACAGCACTGCCTTGTGAGTGGAGAAGAATGGACTTGCAGTGTGATGTGAATACCCTGGACCCTGCAAGATCCCTTTTTGGTGATTTATGCTGAATAAGTCTCTCTGAAAGCCAGCAATGCCCAGGCCCAGCTGTAGCCAGAGATAAAACCAAGGACAAAAGCAGTTCGCTGGATTTTGAGAGAATTGTGTTGGTATCTTTTCATCCATTACAAAAATCCCAATAAAATTTCTGTGGGAGTGCAGGGCGGTACGAAATGGAAATGAGCTTTATGGTGCTGGCGGAGCTGGAAGTCATTTTTAAAATGCAACCATTAGTCTGGAATGACTCATGGCACAGAAATACCTGGGCAAAGTGCTCAGGAAGATGAAAATCTATTAAAGCAGATTCTTTGGTGATGTGAAATCAGAATGGCTCTTTCCCCTGAGCAGAGCCAGGGCAGCCACGTGGAACCTCCAGGGGGAAAATCACATTTCTCTTTTACTTTCTAGTTTGGGAAAATTGTTTTTCAAATATCATAATTTATACAACAGAAGAAAGGAATGAATTTTTAATTTCTGGTCTCTAATCCTTTTCCAGGTGCTCCTCTACATCTGTGTTTTGGGTCAAATCATATAAATACGTGCACAGGTTTCCAAAAGGTCTTTTTAAGAGAAAGGAAGAAAGGAAATAAATATTTGGAGCATTCCTGCTTAATTTGAAGAATACAAGAGCATCAGAACAGTCAGGAGTAGGAAGGAAAACTCGAGAGTTGTTGATCCAGGTTCTCAAAGAGTGAGAAGAACAACAAAGAACTGCTTTAGCCAAAGGGAAGAAAAACCAGGGAGCAAAACCTAAAGGGCAAAATCCAACAGAGCCCTGCCCCAGGCCACAGGGGAGCGGTGTCCAGTCTGGACATTTATTCCCTTTCAGGGCCTGACCTCCACGGGACTGGGGGTGGAACTGGGGTCCCTCTGAGCCGAGCTTTGGGGGACCCATCCCCAGCCTGCTGCAGAACCAGAGCTGATCTGAGGCACTGAGAACAAATTCCCTGCTGGAGACAGACTGGGGCTGGTTTCCCCGACAACGGCAGCTCACAGACGCTGCTGCTCCTCCCCGGGTGCCATTCCTTATTTTGTTTTTCCTAATGCCTGACATTTTGTCCAACGAAGAACAGGTTTCTGAGGAGGAGGACTGGCAGTCACTGGAAATATAATTCCAGCCCGGCGAGGAGCATGTGCTGCTAAAAGCAGTGACAGCTTGCTGCCAGCTCCGCCGGTATTTCTGTCTGCCCCTCAATCTGCTGCCAGCCGCTGCGCTGCCCCTGCCCGAGCAGCTCCTGCCAGGCTGCAGGAGACACTGAGCTGCAGGAAACGTTTGCACCAGTCTCAGGATTCCCGAGTCTGAGGATTCCTGAGTCTCAGGATTCCCAAGTCTCAGGATTCCCAAGTCTCAGGATTCCCAAGTCTCGGGATTCCCAAGTCTCAGGATTCCCAAGTCTCAGGATTCCTGAGTCTCAGGATGCCCCAGTCTCAGGATTCCCAAGTCTCAGGATTCCCCAGTCTCAGGATTCCCAAGTCTCAGGATTCCCGAGTCTCAGGATTTCTAAGTCTCAGGATTTCTAAGTCTCAGGATTTCCAAGTCTCAGGATTTCCAAACCTCAGAATTCCCAAGCCTCAGGATTCCCAAGTCTCAGGATTCCCGAGTCTCAGGATTCCCAAGCCTCAGGATTCCCAAGTCTCAGGATTCCCAAGCCTCAGGATTCCCAAGTCTCAGGATTTCCAAGTCTCAGGCTATTCCTGACATTTGCGAGTTCAGAGCAGCGGGAGCAAGGACAGAGTTGTTGGTGTTGGTGTTTGTTGTTGTTGAGGTTTTCACGCTGCAATCCCCGGTGAAGGAACAGTTCCAGACTGGACCTGCCCTGTTCTGCTGCTCTCAGCCAAACACGAGGCTAAAAAAGCCCCCAAATCCTTGTTTTCAGTTCCCTGCATTTCCACAAAGCTCCCAAAGCCTCATTTCTGCTCCTGCTTTCTCCCGGCTGTGCCCCTGGCAGCCACACGGACCAAGGAGCACCTCGGCTGATTGTGAAGGATGTGTGTGAAAAGAATGGCCAAAATAACGGGGAGATTTGGCTCAGTACCAGCTCCACCAGGCCCTCGCTCACAGTGACAGCTCTTTTTGGTTTGGGTGAAGTCATAAATCATATTTGTATGGAACGGATAAAAAACGAGGTGAATTCTCCGGTTAGATTCTGATTTTGGTGGCAAATTTGTGACTAAACCAAGTGTAACACAGCCAGCTCTGGATCCTGTGGAATTCCCAAATTGTGCAACGAAATCAAGGCCAGTGTTGGCAGTGCCCTGTGGGGGTTTGTGGCTTCGGTCTGAAACCAGATCAAAATGAAGCTGTGCTGATTGCCTTCACCTTTACTTAGCTCAGCCCCAGAGCATGAAGTAATAAAAATAAATGTCTCAACTCTCTAAAACAGGGCTGGAAATTTCCCGTGTGTTATTTGGTTATTTAAATCCACCCCCAAAGACAGTTTTTGACTAAGAAAGTTTGCAGACGTAGAAAATTAGAAAATTCCTCTTGCGTGTGCACACCCCCCAGTCTCAGGGAGAAGGGGCTTGTTCTGTCATTTTGGTAACAGGGCAGGCAGCAAAGCTCTGCAGCAAAGGTACATTCATTAAGGGACTGAATTTTTCAAAGAAATTATTTGGAATACGCACGATACGAAATAATTATGAGATCTTCTAATTCCTCAAACATCTGAACAGGATAAGGCCAAATTTTCAGTTTTCCTGTAGCAGACATAAAGTGACAACGTGATGGGATTTTAAACCACTCTCGAAGTGAGAAACCTTTTAACCAGGATTAACCTCCAGTGGCTCTAAATATCCAACATTATTTGTTGATTTTCACTAGGCATTACATTGACATGACTGGTTCCTAAATACACGATAACATTTACCTCTTATGGCTCTGTGTCCCTCTCCTTCCTGCCCCAGGGCTGGCAGAAGTGCAGCTTCCTTCGGGGCACCGAAAGACGGATTTTAAGCGGAGGAGGACAGGGAGAAGCTCATTTTCCTGATCACCAGAGGATTTTTAGCAGGGTTGCTTCTGCTCCTCCCACTGCCACTGCTGTGTGGGGTGAGTCCCATCCCCACGGGGCACAAACCCTCCTGTCCCCTGCCCCAGGGTCAGGGCCGGGCTGGCCGTGTGTCCTGGCGGGGCAGAGGGACTAAAGCCCGTTCCTGCTGGAGGGGAACTCGGGCTCCTCGAGCTCGGGCTCTGCCACGTCTGAGAGTTTGGAGTGTGTCCTTCCTATCTCCTCCAGGGCACAGGCCAGCGAGTCCAGGTCCCCGTCGTGCTGGTGCCGTGCCTCCCACAGGTCCAGGATGACGGCGGAGGGGCTGCTCTGGGTGGCAAAGAAGGAGAGATTCCTGCAGGGAAGGAGGGAAAAAGGATGAGGAGCAGCCCTGGCTGCAGCTGCACCCTGTGCCCGTGCTGGGAAAATAAAAATCCTCCAGCAGAGCTGGGGGATGAGCTCAGGAGCCCTGGGGTGTGGTGGTTCCTCATGTGGCACCTGCCCAGCTCAGCCCAGCCCAAGGACAGTGACCACGAGCCCAGGGTGGTTCCTCATGTGGCACCTGCCCAGCACAAGGACAGTGACCACGAGCCCAGGGTGGTTCCTCATGTGGCTCCTGCCCAGCACAAGGACAGTGACCACGAGCCCAGGGTGGTTCCTCACGTGGCTCCTGCCCAGCCCAAGGACAGTGACCACGAGCCCAGGGTGGTTCCTCACGTGGCTCCTGCCCAGCCCAAGGACAGTGACCACGAGCCCAGGGTGGTTCCTCACGTGGCTCCTGCCCAGCCCAAGGACAGTGACCACGAGCCCAGGGTGGTTCCTCACGTGGCTCCTGCCCAGCCCAAGGACAGTGACCACGAGCCCAGGGTGGTTCCTCACGTGGCTCCTGCCCAGCCCAAGGACAGTGACCACGAGCCCAGGGTGGTTCCTCACGTGGCTCCTGCCCAGCCCAAGGACAGTGACCACGAGCCCAGGGTGGTTCCTCACGTGGCTCCTGCCCAGCCCAAGGACAGTGACCACGAGCCCAGGGTGGTTCCTCACGTGGCTCCTGCCCAGCCCAAGGACAGTGACCACGAGCCCAGGGTGGTTCCTCACGTGGCTCCTGCCCAGCCCAAGGACAGTGACCACGAGCCCAGGGTGGTTCCTCACGTGGCTCCTGCCCAGCCCAAGGACAGTGACCACGAGCCCAGGGTGGTTCCTCACGTGGCTCCTGCCCAGCCCAAGGACAGTGACCACGAGCCCAGGGTGGTTCCTCACGTGGCTCCTGCCCAGCCCAAGGACAGTGACCACGAGCCCAGGGAGTCCCCAGGCCCAGCAGTGCTGCCCCTGGGATGGGCAAACAAATCCCTTCTGGGAAGCATCTCTGGGAAATGCAGCAGGGATTGGAAAGGGAGAGGGATTCTATAGCAGCAATTGATGCCTGTGGTCAGGCAAAGACACAACACCTTTTATCTGGGATTTTCTATTTTGTTAATGAGCAGTTTTCAGGACCTTACAGGGGTGATTTGCACAGAATTTGGTAAAACAAAATGTTTATCCGAAACTCTTCTTCCTTTGGCTCAGATGTGGTTTATTGAGGTTCCCAAGCAAAGCAAGAAGCCGATGGAAAGTTACTTTGCTTGATTTAAGTATTCCTCTGCTCCCCTGGGAGCACATTCATGGAGTTTGTGACAATCAGAAAATATTTTGTGAGGGAGCTGCCTCTGCTGATTTAATTTAGCCAAGCGGGAAAAGCAAAGTAAGAAGTAAATTGGTTTTTACAGCATCTTTCAGTTTTAATAATCATAATATTATTACTCCTAACAGTAGAGCATGACTGTCTCTTTTAAAGATGTCTTTCCCTTAAAAAAAAAAATCTGCAGGATTCATTTTGGAATGGGAAATGCACCCATGAGAGCCAAGGGGATTTGTCTGGGGGAACGTGCAGCTTCCTAAGTGCTTTAACAACTGTTTCCACAATGGACAAAATCCTTCTGCAGCTTTGGACTCCTGAGGGTGGACAGAAAAACGTCCAGCCCAGGACAAGGAGCCGACAGCTCCCAGCAGCTGCTCATGGAGGAAACGAGGAGTGAGCCCCACTCAGCCCTGAGAGCCCTTAAATCCCCACCCCTGGCACCAGCAAACCAACAAACCACCCCCCTGAACAGCAAACAATTCCCATTCCAGGTGCAAAGTGCCCCTGCCAGGGCCCTGCCATCACCTGTTGATGCTGTTTTTCTGGGCCAGCATCTGCCAGTCCTTGCCCTTGGCGCTGGGGGCGTCGAAGGTGGCGCAGATCCGCTGCCGGATCGAGTGGGGGATCTTGAAGGCCTTGGGGCCCAGCTGGGCAGGGAAGTTGCTGTCCTCGTGTGCAAAGAAGGTGATGTTTTCCCTCTCAGTCTGCAGGGAACGGGGAAGCAAAGAGGGTAAAGGAAGAATCAAACCTGGGCCTCAGATTCCTCCTGTCGCTTGAACTGACAACGGAAAACGACAAAGCCTTATAAGAGGTGCTTTTTTGGTTTGGGAAGGAACACTTAGAACATCACAAGGAATTCTGCATGAAAACCTATAAAACGGTGTTATTTTCCTTCTACGAGTTTTCTTTTTTGGTTATTTTTGTGTTGCAGAGCACTGCTGGGTTTCTCAATCTTTAAGTACTTAAGCCCCAAACGCGGACACACAAATTTGCGTTTGTTCCTTTGCTTGTTTGGGTTTTTTGAACACCTGAATTCCGTAAGCACCTCAGCTCTCCCACCCTCCCTGGAATCCAGGCCCTTTGCAGATCTTTTCCCATGGAGTCACACCAGTCTTGCATAACAGAGTCAAATTTCAGTGCATTACTCATCCGAGAGTGGCACAGCATCAGTATTAACCCACAGTGACGGCGCAGCCTCTTCATCCAACATTTGTGACACATCCCCGGGGCCAGCCAAGCACGGCACTGGAGCTGCAGCTCCACCCTGGGCTCGGGCTGCTCCTGTTCAATATTCAGAGCAGGAGATGCTCCTGCCCTGTGCCTGTGAGATAAGCACAGCGACCGGGGCACGCCGGGGATTGTCACGCAAGGAGCAGCTCCGGGGGGGAGGTGTCACTTATATATTTATTTTGCGGTCAAATTTATCCTCCCTCTTCAATCAGTGCTGGAGATAGGCATGAGAAAAGCTTCCACACCAGCAAATCTGTTTGAAGGCAGAGCTGGAACATGCTCTAGGGACTTGTGTGCAGACAGGGCCCTTAAAAACACAGCAGAGAGGGGAAACAAGGCAGCAGCAACCCGGTCTGGAGATACAGAGAGAGCGACAGAGGGGTTTAATGAAACGACAGTAAAGGAGCAGAAAACCACTCGGCCAGTTCTGAGGAGCTCTTATACAGGATGATGTTTGTGCTGCTCTTGCCCAGCTGCTGCACGCCCTGCACAGAGCATTTATGGGTGCCGAGCTCTAATCCAGCAGCATTAATCTGGATTAATCAGCAAAGATGCTCAATAATCTGGAAAAATGAAGCTGCTGAAGTTCTCGTTGCTGTGGGACAGAGCAGCAGCTTGCTCAGCTGTGGGGGTTTGATCTCTTTTAGCTGTGAGCAGGGCCCAGGCCCCACGAGACACAGTTTGTACCCGTCCCCAACCCTCAGCGCTCTGCAAGAGCTTCTTGCTAGAAAACTGCAACCACCAACTCAAACAATAAATTATTAAATTTTTGATAAATTATCCTTAGTGCTGTAGAGTCTCTGTGCCTTGACTTCTGCTGGAAACGGCATCTGCACGGCTTTACAGACTGCTTTCAGCTTTGAGCAAAAACTACACAGGGAAAGGACCAAAACGGGGAGGAAACTGGGCCCAGAGAGGCTGTGCCCCATCCCTGGAAGGGTCCAAGTTGCTTGGAGCAACCTGGGATGGCAAGAGGTGGCCCTGCCCACGGCAGGGGTGGCACTGGATGGGATTTAAGGTCCTTCCACCCCACCCCAACCCAACCCAGCCCATTCCGGGATTCTGTTCCATGACCCCTACAGAGCAGGGGGTGCTGAAGCTGTACCTCGAGGACGGAGGTCTGGATGTGCAGCAGCTGCTCGTGGCCCTGCAGCTGCCGGACGCACACGGTGCAGCACAGCTGGCTGGTGGCGGGGCTGAAGCGCTCCAGGGAGAAGGCGCCGAGCACGGGCCGGGGGCTGCCGCGCCACACGCGGGAGAACGGCACCTCCTGGGAACAGGGACAGCGTCAGGGGACACGGGACACGAGGGAAAACCACCCCAAACACACCCTGCTCTGCTGGGATGAGCTCAGGAATGTCCCCTCCAGCTCGGAGCAGCACAGAGCCAATAAATGACAATTCCATTCATAAACAGCAAGGTTTTGCGGTGACCGAGAGCTCAGGGTTCATCCGGGGGAACAAGTGATGGGGAACTTTAAAAAGGTGCTTAAAAACTCTTAAAAAGGATGCATTTCACTTCCTCCCCCTTGCCAGGATCAGGAGTCCTCTCTTTGTCTCCTTGGAATCACCTTGAACACGGACTCCAAGGAAAGGAAATTCCCACCAAGAGCTGCCCTGCCACCCTTCCCTTCTCCCCCCAGCTCCCTGCCTGTCCCCACCCCCAGGCTGGATCCCGAGCTGGGAGCAGCAGCACTAGTGAGATACTCACAGCATTAAAGGAAACATTAGCGAAATGTTAGAAGTGTGTAATTAGATTTTTTTTCCAGGGTAATCATCTCTGCTTTCACTCCGAGTGGAAGAATCACTCAGCTGAAAGGAGTTGTGTGAAACAATGCAGAGCAGCCTCATGTGGGGGAACAATGAGCGGCTGGAGTATTCCAGAAACGCTCTCAGCTCCAGTCTGCCTTGCTAATTAAGCTCCTTGCAGACAGAGGGGCTGTAAATCATCCCAAGGCCCCAGGCAGACCTGGGTGCTCCAGGAGATGTGGGATGGGAGGCAAACAGCTGCTCTGGACGCCCAGGGGTCCCTGCCTCTGCTGCTGCACCACCCACAGCTTCCAAGGGATCCCCGGTGGGAAGGGAGCCAAGCCCTGGGCAGCTGCTCCTGCCAGGCCAGGACAAACACAGGCTCTGAGCAGAGTCTGGAGGGATCCTGGTGCCACCTGCCACCAGCTGCCTTCCAGCCAGCTCCTCAGCGTGATTTATTCATCTGCTCCGGCCTCGGAGCAGCATCGCTGCTTGTCTGAGACACGGTTTCCATAAATCCTCCCTCCCCACACTGCCCGTGGTGGTTTTGTTGGTGGACCAGAGACATTCCTGGAACAGGCTGTGTTCAGTTGTTCCTGCCAGGCAGCACAAGCAGCTGCTCTCTCACAGGGTGGGACGTAGGAGAGGAACCCAGGGAACACTGGAAGAAACTCCACGTGCAAAAATAGATCCTTTCCTCTATAAAGAGGCTGGAACCAAACCAGAGCTGTCACCAGACTTTTCACTGCGAGGGAAGCACAGAGCCAGGGGAGGTTCTGCAGCTCCTCTTAGGAACCATGATTGTGTTTCTGAGCTGCCCAAGCCATCCCAATTACACTCAGTTATAAAATGTAAATATTCTTTCGGGTCAGGGGCAGCCCTGGGTCAGCCCATTCTGGCAGCAGAGCTTTTGCACAGACTTTTTTCTAGCCCTGAGTCCCTGCTCTGATCAGGCTCTAAATGGCACTTGGAGGTTGAATTCCAGATGTTTATTCTTCATGTTTGGACAAGGGATTAAGAGACAATAAATGAATCAAAGTATGGAGCTCTGTAATCTGCGGAGAGCAGAACTGAATTTGTTGCATTAAGAGGGAACTCCTCTGGTTTGATTTATTTTGGGGCACGCACTGGCAGCTCCTTGCTGTAGAACTGGGGCATCCTAACCCTGCTTGGTTTGGCTTTTAAAACACAGGTAAATTACAAGAATAAACAAAACACTTAAAAGCTCTTCTCCCTAAGAAGCTGAAAAGGATTCATTTCTTCCATTTCTGAAGCTGTAGCTCAAATTCTCCCCACGTTGTTAACGAGGAGAGGCTTCCTCTGGCTGTGGGTCTGTGTTTATAACTTTCAGAGCCCATTTACCCTCATGTTTTGGAGAACGTGGCAACACATTTAAAACAGGGTTTTTGCCAAAATCCTGGAGGATGGATAATTGTCTCCCTGCTTCTGGGAGAAGGGAGATTTTACATTCTAATTGAGTGCTGTATGTTAAAACCAGCCCACTCCATGTGCCAGCACATTCCTTAGGATTTCCAGTCACCAAAATCCTTGGAAATTCTTCTTTTGTTTTGATTTTTTTCTTTCTGGTTCTCAACAGCCTCTTTAATTAATGGAGAAGAGAAAAACCAATTTGCTGCTCTTCAGTTCTAATTCTTGGACTCTGCGTGCTGCGATTTGAACTCGTGGTTACACTTAAATGTCATTTTTAGCCATATTTCCATAGTTATGTCAAAACTGGAATGACAGATATTAGAAACATCTTGAGGAGTGGTTAAGTTTGAACAGGAATATTTGCCTTCTGTTGGAGGCAATTGAAACGAGGGAAAGCACAAGCATTTCTGTAAAATGACAAATTTACAGCGTTCTGTTATAAACGAAATCTGTGTTTGTCACAATCAAGAGGCAACATGTTTTTGTTAAATGCTCGGGAGATTTAAAGCTGTTCAAATAAAAGGAACCTTGGTCTCATTTGGGCTCTGCCCAGCCCAGTGCAGAGGGAGGCAGGTGAAATGCCAGGTACCTGACATGCAGTGAAGGGTTTGATTCTCCACAGGAAGGGAGGAACGTCCAGCACTGAGATCTGGAGGCTGCAGGTGTTGCCTTTAAAATGCAGAAGTTTGGGTTCCTCCAGCAGCTGCCCTCCTTGGAGTCTTTCATCTGAAACCACTTCCTGCAAGGGAGGAGGAGAGAATGTTTTCAATATAGGAACAACCCCCAGATCCATTAAAAATCCATCTCTGTGGAGGTTCCTGGTTCCCCCCAGTGTTGGATGCAGCAGTGGAGTTTCTCTCATGGGCAGCTGATGGGTTTGATCTTTATATTTCCTAAAAGGCTGGGTTTGGGTTTGGGCACTGCCAGCTCCATTTCTGGACAGATAACAGTGGTTGGGACACTGAATTTCTGGCTGTCTCCCCACTCCAACACCCCCAGTGCAGCCCAGCCCAGCTGGACCCAAAGCAGCTTTGCTGAGAAACTTCTCTCAGGGCTTTCCAGAGCCCTCAAACACTTCAGGCGAAATCGTTCCGTTCCATTTCCCACCTTTGGGGCACTTCCAGAATCACTGGACAAGACCCTGAGCAGTGTGAAGGGCAGACTCTGGGCAGGGCTGTGCACTACAGCCCTCCAGAGCTCTGTTCCAAGCGACATTTTTATGTAATTCTGTGAATTTAAAACATAATGGCAAAAAAAAAAAAAATCACCCCTGCCTGTACTTCAGCAATGTTTATTCCTGGGCTGTTGCAGTAAAAACACCAGTGAGGAAGGATAGGTCGCAGAAGTCTTTAAAAATCAGCAGGCAAGCAGCCCTTCCAAATTACCTCTCTTAATCCACACAAATTATATAAAATCTGTGTCCATCGAAGGGGTTTA
>VZRV01001026.1:72540-104496 GCA_013398115.1 Falcunculus frontatus | reverse complement strand
TGTACCATGAAATTAAATCACTTGGCAAGTCCCCTTAGAGGGTCCTTGGGTGGTTCCCTGAATTCCCAGCTCCAGGGTGGGGGGAGGGAGCCCAGAGCCCACCCTGGGCATGGTCTGGGTCCTGCTGGGGGCTTCTCCTGGCACGGCAGAGCCCAGGGAACAGGAACTGCATTTACTCATGGCCAACGAGAGCAAAAAAATATCCCTGGGAGTGCTCAGTGTCAGTGAACGAACTGCACTGCACAGAAATGGGGTGGAAAGTTAAAATCAGCATTTAATAAATAGCCAATTATGGAAATTACTTAATTACTGTTTGGGAGGAGGCTTCTGTTGTGCTTTTTTGCTGAAAGTCAGATAATTTCATTTTAGCTGAGTTTTGAAAACGAACATGAAACTTCAGACTGTTGAGATGAAAGGAACGAGCACCTCTGGGCAGCATTTCCTTGGCTCGACACTTCCTTATGAAAAATGAGCATCTGAAAAGTGCCAGCAGCCCCAGCTGGATGTCCTGGGAAGGGGCTGGGCACCCACTGCTCCTTCCCAGCAGGGAAACGCCCCAGGAATGGCAGCAGCAGGACCCCAAGTCCCTAAACCCTGCTCCAGGTGCTGGGAACGAGGTTGGGACTGCATTTAAAAGTAAAATCAAATGTTTGGTTCAAACATACAGAAAACATCCCTCCCATCCCCGCTCTCCAACTGGTCCCAGTCAAACCCAACCACGAGATTCCAGCATCCCAATCAACCCAAAATAAATGTTTTGGTATCAGTTTTACCAGCACCAGAACCATTTAACCACGAAAATACTCCTGCAAAATTTCTGCTGTATTTTCAAATCATCCCCAAATGGAAAATGGTTCTGCTTTTGACACATTCACAACTTGCTGGGAAGGAAAAAGAGAAATCACAAAGTTTGCATGGAAATATCAGCTTTGAGGAGGAATCCACCTTCTGTGGCAGGTCACGACAGGAAACCGCACTGAACAAACTTGTGAGATTACAAAATTCAACTTCTCAGAACAATTCCATTGCCACACGGTTCTACCAAATCAATCACTAGAGAGAAGCATTTTTTTCCCTGAAGCCTTTTTTTTCCCCATTTTTTCCATGAGATCCCCCCTTGAAAAGTGCCATAGAGAGAATTTTAAGGATTTTAGGCTCAGCTAGGGACTGCAGAGAGTAAGATACCGGCTGACAATGTAACAATAGGGGAGGCCAGACAGAAAAAGCAAATGCAAACCCCCAGGGGCACAAAGGCAAACTGGAAATGTCTCAGATCAGACCAAGACAACACAAATCCCAATCCAAAGCCCCACTCCCACACCTCTGTTTTGTTCCCCAGTACCAGGTGCAGAAAGCGAAGTACAGACAATAATTACATTTCTATTTCTTCCAATTTCCTATTCCCGAGCCGCTTTGTTGTTACAGGGAATTAATTGTGAAATGCTATTGTTGACTTAATTTCTGTGGGTAATTAGAGCAATGAATGAGGCAGGAGAACGGAGATGATGGATCTCCAGAAACCTGGGAACAATCGGGGTCTTTCCCTTCCCAGGGAGCCATGGAGAGCTCGTGGTTATTGCACCCCAAAGCATCTTTAACTCTTCTCTTAAAAAAAGAAAAGTGCTGAAAATCTGAATTACCCCTTCTGCCTTGCTGGGATGAGGAATTATGGAGTCTGAAAGGTGCAGAAATATCCTGGCAGGAAAACTTCCAGTCCCCAGGACAGCAACAGGGGAGAATCCCAGAGCTGATCTCCTGCCCTCCAAAGCAGAGCATGAGCCTCTCCTCAGGTGCTCCCTGTGAGGAACTGCAATTTCTGACTCTAAATCTCCTCAAGTGCTTCAGCATCTCCTTTTCCATCGATTCCCACGTCAGGCAATTCCAGTTCCCCACTTTTAAACCGCTGTACGTGGGTTAAAGATGAGAGGGAGATCATGGAATCAAAAAAAAATGGGAACGGTTTGACTCAAGCCAAAGCTTTCCGAGGAGAAGAATTTCCTTTTCATTGAGAACTTGAACTGGACACTGGTCTATAAATTTTATGATTAAAGCCTCTCACAGGAATTCTTCCTGAGGTTCCTTCCCTTTAATAAATGGGCACTGCTCTGTTCCATGGAGCACCTGGAGGAGTCACCCACATGATCCCATAACTGCCCCACTGCCAGGAAAACCCACCACAAACCCCAGGGGACCACAGAGTGCAGAGGCAAAGGACCCTTTCAGGATTTAGTGGATTTTTAAACAGCTTTATACTAAAAGGGCAAGCCTGGAGTGACTCAGTATTCCCTGAATTATTCCCATGGAACACAACTCCACGAGAAAGGAGTCTTTCTTTTTGATTTAGGATTTTGGTGTTTCTTTAGAAACAATCACTGTTTTTTTAAAAGTAATTTTAATCTCTTCACCTTCTAATCTTTTCTTTTGGAGAATTCCTTCCATGGGAGATTAGAAATTAAGGGAAGGAGGAAAGCATGGGAAATTCGGGGGAGCGAGGTGAGGTTCTGCTTTTATTTTTTCCCAGAAGGGAACAAAGCGGAAAACCAACTAAACAAGTTAGAAAAGCAAACATTTATAGTCAACCAATTATTCCTTAATGAGCTGCATCCTCCTGGCCCAGGGGCGGGAGGGACCCTGGCAGGCACCACGAGTTTTATCCCTTCCTGCTCCAGGATCCATGTTTGTGGTAATTGCAGCCCATTTTTCACTCCACCTCCTGACACTGTTACACAACATTTATTGAAAGCACATTTGATGGTAATGAAGTTTCTATTAACTATGATTAAGTTTCATAAAGCACCTGAAGATAATTTAAGATGTGCAGGAGCAGAAAATGAAACATTTGGTTTAGTACATTAGGAGATGTAATTGATTAAATTATCTCATTTACAAGGAGTGCTTTGCAGGGCACACAGCAGGGACAGAGATCCTGGGATCCTTGGCAGGAGATCCCAGAGGTTCTTCAGCTCCCCTTCCCGAGCTCCCCATCACTCCCACAGCCCAAAGCCCTTTTCCTCACTCTCAGAACACGAGGATCAAGAGTCAGGGACTCAGGTACATTCAGTGGAGCAGGTTGTCCCTCAATTATCTTCATAATTGGCTGTGATTTTGCATCACTGATGAGTCGGGAAGTCCTGGAGCAGTTCCTGCTCTGTGAGCAGCAGTGAGCTGTGTCCCTGCCCCAGGCTGGAACCCAGCCCTTTCCATCTCCAGGCCTCTCAGAGCCCAGATCAATCCCACTGCAGCTCCTCCTTGGGTAAATCAGAAAATCGAGCGATTTGACTGAGATTCTCCCCGTTTTCTCTATGGAATGGAACAGCACAGACAAACAAACAGAACCCACTGCCTGAGCCCAGCCCTGGCGGCCACAGGGGACCCAGGAGGGGTGACTCTGGGGACACCCAGACAAGCCCAAAGCAGAAACACTCAAGGCAACCTCAGCACCTTTTGCAGCTCCCTAAATTGATTTTGGGTACCCGGAGAAAAAACTGAGAACCAGGAATGGGAAATCACAGCACGGCCACGGGTGGAAAAGCCCTCGGCCATCACCAAGCACCAACCACGGCCCCAGGTGCCACCTCCAGGGGTGGGCACTCCACCCCCTCCCCGGGCAGCCCCTGCCAATGCTTCACAGCCATTTCCGTGGGGAAATTCCTCCTGATGTCCGACCTGGCCCTCCCCTGGCTTCCCTCTCATCCTGTGCCTTGTTGCCCTGGTCCCACTCCCCTGTCAGGGCTCTGGGCAGAGCTGCAGGTGCAGGACAGAAGCCCCAGAGCAGCCCAGAGATGATCCCCAGGCACAGGGAGAGGCACAGAATCGCCCTCCAGGTGAGATGGGAAGCCTGGAGGGAGCTGAGCAAGGTCAGAGCCAGCAGCAGAACCAGATGTGCACCAAAAACCCCAAACTCCTGCATTAATTCCTTTTTTTTCTAATTCCAAGTGCTCCAGAGATCGATGCCAAGCCTGTGGCTCCCTGTCAGGCACAAATTGCTGAGGATGAGCACTCCCCTGGCTCACCCTGAGCCTAGGACCACAGAGCTGCTCCCAAGATGCTCTCAGCAGATGCTAAAGCCTCTCATAAAACCCCGGCTCCTACTTAGCTCCTAAACAAATAACCCAAATGGCAGAGAAGATGAGGAAAATCATATTTACAAGAGAAAAAAAATAACTTACTTTGGGATTTTATTTCATGAAGAGGTTTTTTATCTGAGAGGGAGAGAGAAAGAGAGAAAGTTGCACTTAATAAATTTACATGGAGCATATCTATTTCCTATATTGCTTCTGTCTCACTCTATAAATGAAACATTTTCTCCTCATTTGCTGACAATATGAATATTTTATGTTGTCCATATTTTTCTCTTCATCTTCTTCTTTTTTTTTTTTTTCCCCTAAATCCCTTCCAGGACGTTCCTTCGCAGCAATTTCTCACTTGGTTAATTCAGGTTATTTGTTGGCTCTATTGGATGCTGTTGTTTATTTACACCTCAGCAAGAAGGAAGTTCAATACTTTGCAGTGGATCATCGGCAAAGAGAGTCAGGTCAGAATTAATGATCCCTTTGTGTGTTTGATGTATGGAAAGGCTGCTGATGGGCACCTAAATTAGTTATAAAATATAAAAATGCCCAGTTTATTCACGTTTTTGTACCTAAACACCCCAATAAGGACACCTCTGTGGGTGTTTATGAACACACACATCCGTGTGTCCCCAACAGATGCAAATATGGGATAAAAGGGGTTTTCTGCAGGATTGCAGCTCTCAAAAATGAGCCTTCTCTGCTTCCCTCATGCCAAGCATTTGAGTCACCATTTATAACCTAAAACCTGCCAAAGTAATCCCAAAAATGGGAGACTCAGGTGGATTATAAAGCTCCTTCTCTTGTTTTTAATGTTTGTGAGGATGCTCACCTTAGAAACACTTAACCCAGGAGATCGCTGGATTTTGGCTTTCCCAAAAACCTGGTGGGATGGTTTTTTTTTCCCTGCCCAAGGCTGGTTTTGGTTTTGCAGGAAACTGAGGCACAAAAACACCCAGTGAGGAGGGTCAGACTGGAGTCTGCAGTGGAGCAAACCCCTCCCTGCTGCTGGGCAGGGGCTGTCTGCAGCAAACTGCAAAGGGAAAAGCATTTCCCATGAACTGGGGGATTCCTGGATCCAGGAGCCTCCTGGCAGCAGCACGGGGGATGCTTGGGAAATGGAAAATGAAATGATTTGTGATGATTTGGGGTGCATTAGTAAAAACGTGTTTGCAGTTCAGTTCTTGTGGCCCTACTTGTTTGTTTTGGTTTTGGGCACTGGGAGAAGAAATCAATAGGTTTTGAAGTCAGGAAAAATGACTTTAAAGCAAACAGATAAAAGTAAAACAAAAAGCTCTCAAAAAAACTCCCCCTCTTTCATTAAACAAAGAGAAAGCTTTCACCTCTGTGGGAGAGGGAGAAATCCACCCTGGCAAAGCATCCAACTGGGAATACTGGGAGGGAGCCAACACTGAGGGAACGAACAGGCAAGAAACCAGTGAGGGGCTGGGACTGTCTGGGGTCAGAGTGACCTTTGCATCCCAGGGAATCAATGTGGCAGCCCTGGAAACCTTTCATCTGCACCAAACCCCACAGAAATCTTCCTCCCGCATCTAAGTTTGGATCTACACAACTGTTACAAGTTCCAGAAGAAATTCCCTGGGGGAAAAGCTCTTCCAGTTGCTCCTCAGTAAGGACTGGACCATCGGGATGCAGCCAGGGAATCCAAGGCCAAAGGGAGCATGAGGATGCTCCTGTGAGGTGTCTTTGGGTTATTCCCAAACTGTCCTGTCAGGGACCAAATAAAGAACCTCAGAGCTGATCCATTTTATCCCCATTTCATTCACTGCCTCCAGATCTGAACGTTCATCACAAGTATCAGCATTTTCCCAGCCAGATCCAGGCTGGTTCTTCTCTGGCATCCTCCGTTCTCACCCTCCCTTTCAGCTCAGTCCTTATTTGTTAACCAAAGGAATGTTTCTATTTTTGCCTCACGGAAGGAGCAAAGTTAACGAGTTGTGCCTGATAAAAAACCTCCAAGAGATTGCTTTGCTGTGGCTCAGGGCTGCATTTCCTCCACAATTCCCCACGGGACGAGAGGCGGAGCAGGAAAGGCACGTACTGGAAGATGAACAGGGGAGAAGAGATTTTTAAAAAATAGGGCAATTGCATCAATTGCCATTAGCTGAGAAAGCAATTCCAGCCCTAAAAACAATGTGGCACAAGGACATGGGGACAGCTCGAGCCATAAAGGAGAGATAAGATCACACTTGGAGATGGAAGGAGACACGGAACACTCGAGTCCAGCTGAGCCCACATGGAAATGCAGCTCTTGGAGCAGAGGCTGGGGGTGCTGGATGGGGCTTGGAGCCACCTGGGACAGGGGAAGGTGTCCCTGCCCATGGCAGGGGTGGCACTGGATGGGCTTTAAGGTCCCTTCCCACCCAAACCACTCCAGGATTCTGTGACTCCAGGAGCTCCCCGGCCCAGGGAAAGGAGGGAATGAGTTTGTTTGAACCCCAAAGGCCTCGCAGGGCAGAACTGCCCCAGCTCCCTCAGTGCCAGAGGCTCCCTGGCACCACCCTGGGTCTGTCCCTGTGCCCCCAGGCAGGGTGAGGTGTGGCAGCGACCCACGGGCTGGCACAGGACCCCATGAGGGGGGAAAGGAAGGAATTTGGGGCAGGACAGGAACATTTCCCACCTGCAGTGTGGCTGTTCCTGAAGGCCACCTTGAACTGACTCTGGGGACACCACAGATGGGGCCAAGGGGGTGGCAGGTCCCCTCTGGCTGTCACAACCCCCCTGTACAGCCTCAGCTGCAGCCCCTCATGCCCCTTCCCACACAGCCCCCTACAGACAGGCTGATGGACACCGGGATGGATTTGGGATTGATCCAGCCAAAGGCAGGGACGGGCATTCATCAACGGACAGGGGGGAGAAAACCCCAGGAAACGTCCCGGGGTCACCACGTCGGTCCCCGAGAGCTGAATGAATGCACCGCTCCCAAACCCTCACTGGGTATTCTCTTGTAAAATGCAGCCAAGGGAAAAAAATCTGCATTTCATTTCTGCCCTTTAAAACACCAGAGCTCGTCCGCCTGACACCTTGGAGCTGCTCTGCAACCCTGGGAATTTCACAGCCAGAGTGCTGAGTGCTCCCTCCCACCAAACCCCAGCAAAATCTGATTGAAGGTCTCAGCTGAGATGTCTCTGAAGCCTGAATAAATACACAGGATGCTCTCTGCCACTGGGAAAGTGTTAAAATCTCAGGGCAAAAAAAAGAGAATTCATTTTGTTTAGAAGAGAAAAGGCAACGCAGAACCACAGAAACAAGGACAGAGGACTGGTTAAACACAACATTACAGAAAACAGACACATCCTTGTTTACATCTCTCAGCCCTGGCACTCCTGATGGCTCCCAGGGCTGCTGTTCCACCTGACGAGGTGACAGCCCTTCCACAGGGACAGGAGCGGGCTCAGGCAGGGACAAGCTCACAAATTCCTCCCGCGAGCGGCGCCTCCGCAGCTGCAGGGCTGCTCTGCCCAGCTCCCTGAGCTGTGGGCAGCAGCAGCTTCCCAGTGCCAGATGCTTCCCAGACACTGATGAAGGGCAAAGCCTTTCCCAAGGAGCTGCAGTTCTGCCTGGGTTTAACTCCTGTTAAAGGCAGCAAAAGGAGCAAACTCCGACCTTGACCGGCTCCTGCATCCGCAGCTCTCATGGGGGGCTTTGCTCATTTGCTTGCACCGAAAGGCAGAGGCTGAGGAGCACATTTGGTTGTGGAGGTCGGAGTTACACCCTGCAAACCCCCTGGATTTGGCTTTTTAGCATCATCTGATCATTCACAGGCAACGAACGCGCGACACAAATCCGGCGACCCGGAAAATTTCAAACCTCACGCGGAAAACCTCCTCCCTTTTCACGGGAATAGCTCAGACACGAGAGAGTCCCACCCACGCAGATTCCCTGGCCTGCAGCCCACCTCCCAGGCCAGCCCTGAGACCCCTCCCCAGCCCAGCCCCAGCTCACCTTGGATGCACAGCCCCTCGGTGCAGTTCTCGGACTCCTGGCTCAGGCCCTCGCAGTGCTTGCCCCCGTTCCTGGGGGCTGGGGCGGCGCATTCCCGCACCCTCAGGTGCTCGCACTCGGGGCTGCACACCGACCACTCGCTCCACACCTCCCAGCTCCCGTCCACTGCGTGGGCAGGGGGAAAACCAGTCAGCACTGCCTGGCCCAACGGGGAGGTCCTGCAGCAACGCTTGTTTCATCTCTCTCCCCCGTAATTCCACGTTTAATACACTTCAGAGCAAACTTTTGCAAGATAAATAATGCTTTTAATGAAGTTCTCAGCTCAGGTGTCTGTGTTTCTCTTTCTGGTGTTATTTACATGGGCTCCCCTCTCTAAACTAACCCCAGACCCCCAGCCAGGTCCCTGATTTCTCCCCTGAGCCAGTGGCTGTTCTGGCAGTGTTCTGGCAGTACGTCCCAGCCCTCACACTCGTGGCAGCTCAGGCCACAGGTGCCTGGCACTGCACTCACACCCACAACCTAAACACGGCTGCGGCATTTCCCATTCCCTTCCTGACCTCGGCAGGCTCCCCAAAGCCCAACTCCCACCGAAAGCTCTCTGTAAGCGTGGCCCCCAACACCCTCCCTCCCCCAGGGGCACTCACCGGGGCAGAGGGAGGTGCAGGTGATTTTCTGCACGGACATGCCCTCGCAGAAGGCTCCCCCGTTGAGGGGCGCGGGGTTGGTGCAGGTGCGCGAGCGTTTCTGCCAGCCCCGGCCGCAGCGCGCGTTGCAGCTGGACCACTCCGTCCACGAGGACCAGCCCCCGTTCACTGCAAAACACCGACAGCTGTGGGGCTGTGGGGCTGTGCCAGAGCCCCCCAGCACCGAACCCAAATCCATCCCAGCGCGAAGGGCTCGGCTGGGCGAAGCCGCGTGTGCCAGGTTTGAATCGGTGCAGCGATAACGGCACAAATCAAAGCAGGGCAGCACCAGCAGCACGGCCACCTCTGCCCCCCCTCCAGCCCCTCCTCACTGACCATAGACCACCACGGTGGCCGACAGGCTCCTCCTCTTGGCCACGATGTTGGCAGCCATGCAGGTGTAGTTGCCCGAGTCGGACAGGCGCGCCTGGCGGATGATGAGGTTGTGGTCGGCCCTGGTGTCGATGTTCTCGTCCAGGTTGGAATCGATGGGCTCCTCGTTCTTCAGCCACTCCACCTGGCAGGGGAGGAGCACAGGAAAACGTGGAGGAGGCCAAAGGCACTTCATGACCTCATTAAGTGGATGAGGAAATGCTTCCTTTGGCTGGTAACTTAGAAAAGCTGATTTTTCCTCAAGGAACCCAGAATAAAACCTCAGCCGAGAGAGAATAAGAAATATTTTTACATATTGCTCCTGCTGCACCATGCACTGTATGTTCAAACACCTGGACAACTACCAGTTCTAGAAAACAGATAACAAGTATTATGAATTCCGCTTTTTTGAGAAGAAACAGATACAAAATTGCCTGACATGGCACACAGAGGAAGAGCCGAGTCATCATAACAGATTCCCAGCTGACACAAACACCCTGAGAACAGAGGCCATTAGTGTTTGCTGCCATGGTCCATAAACCCCCTGAAATGCTGTGCCCGACGTGTTCCAATCCATCTTCTCCAGTTCACCACCCCACGTCTCCGAGCACACCCAGAATCACCCGCAAGGCACCTCTCTGCTCGAAACATTAACAGATAATAGTTAAGGCATGGCAAGCTGCTGCCACAGGAGCGCAAAGTTAAAAATAGAAATAAAATCAACGGATTCTATTAAAAGACCAAAGAAAGGGGGGGGTTATTCAACAGCTCTTCTAGACCTGGAGGAGCTCTGGCTGCGCCCTGCAGTCAAACTCCCTTCTCCACTCCGTTCAGATGAATAACCTTGTTTAGCAACTTGTGGAAGGACTTGGAACTTTGTGGTAATGAGCTTATGGCTGTGGTAGCTGCAGGCATTCATTAGCACTCAGCTCTGCGCAGATGGGCTGCAATTTGTACATTTTCCAGTTCCTAAACAAATCTGCAAATGCTGACCATCAAAGCCAATTACGTTTGGTGCCAGACAGCAGATTCCCCTCCACAGCAGCACTCACGGCTTTGCTGGGATGGATCCAGCCCTGCACGTCCCGGCCAAGGGCTGGAAACTCACCTGGAAAAGGCTCCAGGTCTGGGGCACCTCATCCTACACCGTGGCTCTGGAATGAAATCATGATTTGACACATCTGTGCGAAGAGGAGTTACCTGAGTGCGAGGTTCAACATCACACGTGTCACACTGAAAATGGGGAGGAGATTTTAGCTCTGTGGTCCCTTTGCCATTTCTCTGTCCTCCTGTACCCAACTCTCCCTCCCAGCCAGGGGACACTTCCCTGTGCCTGCAGGAGCCTGGGCACAGTTTGGGAGCAGGGACCAACAGCCGTGCTAAATCCAGCCTTGCCAAACCTTTTCCTGGACAATATCCCTTGGAGTGTGTTCCAGCCATGCAAAACCCTTCCCTGAGCAGCATCTCTTGGAGTGCGTTCCCTTTTCCTGTGGTCTAAGACACAGCACAACCAACAAATCCACTCACTGTTCAGTTCCCCTTCTGCAGTTAACCTTAATACTAATTATCCGAGGGGGTTTCAGCGAAGAAATTAGGAATTCAATTTAAATTATGGAGCAGCCGCACGGGCATAAATCAAGTGACAGGAGTTCGATGGTGAACCCACTTTATGTGCAGTGAAATGAGCAGAGAAATGACAAACACGGCCAGCGTTCCCAGAGTTCATTATTTCACAAGTGTGTTTATAAATTTTGACTCTCCTCGGGTCAGGGGATTTTTGGGGTGGTGAGAGGGGTTCGAGGTCCCCATTCCTGTCACCCTCACCCTTGGGGCTGCTCCGGGAGGGAGCACACACTGATCCTCTGTTTGCTGAGTCTGGGAAGGTGGGGTTTGGTGAACAGAAGACATTTAAAACATTTACATTAAAGCAGAGCATTTAAAAGAATGATGATCCCAGCAAAGGGAGAACATTAAACAGACGGAACATAAACACCAAAGTGTCGGGACGTGAGATCAAACCCTGATTTGTCAGGGAGGATGGCACTTGCCAGTGCTCCCCTCATTCCAGCCCCGCTCCCCTGAAGAAAACCAGGTTTATCCAAAGCCATGCCCTGCCCTGCCTCAGCAGATGGAGGCTTTCAAAGATGGAGAACCAAGGGATGGATTTATGGGACAAAAATACATTTAAAGGAGTCGTGGTGACAAAAGACGTTTGTCACTGGCTGGGATGTAAGCTTTGGGAAACTTCAGCTCCCGCACAAACACACACAAAGCAACCAGGGGAAATAAAGGCAGCGAAGAAGCTACAAGGTCTCTGCACTGGAATGAGCCCTGGAGTCTGGACTGCAGTGTCTGAAGAGCAAACTCAAAACTCCTCAGCGTTTCACCTCCCTCTCTGTGTCAGCAGTGGAGGCCACACAGTTGCTTGTAACAGAATTAAATCCTTTTCCTTTTAGGAATCAGTTTGATGATCTTGAACCATATTTAAACCTGCTATAAAATGCTGTAGGTTTGTAGAAAAATATCTGGTTTTTTCCGCTGAAATTCAATGTGCTCAGCATTAACCCCCCCTCCCTCAGTTTCCAAGGAGGGCTGATCACATCAGGATCTGCAGCTCCGGGGGCAGGCAGGGATTAACTCGGCCCCTCTGTGCTGGGTGGCAGCAGCACAGTTAGCATCATCATCAATTACAGAAGGCAATTATCACAGACCAGCTTATGGCATTATCAGAATAAAATCAGCTCAACACCCCACAGCCTGGGCAGATTATGGAGTTAGAGAACTCTTCTCCCTTAAAAACAAAGCTTATCCCAACTCACCCACTAAGAATACTTCACCAGTTGCTCTGATGGACATTCAGAAAATCCCAAAACCTGGGACTGAATTTTTGGCTTTTTTTAGTGATCTTGTTTGAGATTACAACCAGATTTAACACCCAAGGCAGCTCCCAGTCCCTGTGGGCACAGTGATGATTCGGGAGGCCAGCAGACAAAGGGCCTCCTGTCCCTGCTCTTGGATTATCCTCTGCTGCCCTTTAAGCACCGCCTGTGCCTTCCCCAGTGGTCACTCCCAGGTACAGCCACATCTCAGATAACGCAGTGCCAGCCCCTCCTCAGGGGACAATCAGTGGCTTCCTGATGCAAGAGAAATGCTCCAGGGTTCTGAGGTGGGGAAGGTGACTCAGACAGCACAGAGGGTTCTTGCAGCGCACTCCATGGCCATGGTTTTCTCTCTCTCTCTCAGGTGGAAAAGCAGCAAAGACCTCCTCACCTTCCTCTAACATGGAACTCCTGCTCCTAAAAATTCAAGCTGGAGGAATCTTCCTCAGTGTTGCAGCTGGAAGGAGGGTGGGGATGGGCAGGGCAGGTGCCCCCGCTCCAGGGACACGCTGAGGTGGCAGAGCCTTGGTCACGCTTTCATCTCCCTTCCTACCCTGAGCCTCGGTCCCGGAGGGGAAGCCTCCATCAGCACAAACCTCTGTGGGACTTTCACACAAAGCCAAGGGCAGAGTGCTGGCTGCACGCACCCCTCCCTGCCTTTATTATCCTTATTTTATCAACACCATCACAAGCCATTAATCCTGCTCCGGAGCCCCTTACAACACCCGGAGCAGGTCAGCCGTACCTGCTGCATTTTTTAAAATTAATCCACTGAGAGAACTCTGTTCCCGAATCATTTAATCACAGCACTGTCACACCGGGCTGGTAAGCATATTTTTCCTCCATTAGATTGAATATATAATCTCATTACAGGAATCTGACACGCTGCCTAACCCATAAATCAGCCTGGGCCCTGCTGGGGGAGCTCAGAGGAGTCTCTGCTCTGAGGGGATGCGTTTGGTGGTGGCCAGAGGGATCAGCTGAGACCTCCAGTGCTGCTCATGCCCATTTTCTGGGTTGTTATTCCCCTTGCAGGGCAGGCAGGGAGGGTTTGCTGCACAAACCTCCACCAGCAAGGGGAGAAATCCCCACTTGTGGCCACCACAGGCCACAGCTCCTCCTCTGAGCTCTGCCCAGCTTGCTTGGAAATCCCAACCAAACGTTCCCACTGATGGAAGATCCAGAGGAGGGAGCACAGGCCAGCATGGGAGGGCGTGAGTCAAAATGCAATTAAAATATGATTTGGAATCAGCATAAAGGGAGAGGTGACAGTCTGGACATGTGCATCAATTTATAGTGGTAGAGGTGGGCAAGGAGCTGACTCAGCCAGGCTATTTTGGATCACGGGGATAAAGAGCCACTGCTAAAAATGCCACTGTTAATGGTACCTTGTCTGCTTGGTAAAGACATCATCAGATCCCAGATAAGTTTATCTTTATTCCTATTTTTGGAGGAATAAATGTCTACCATTAACTGGAGCACTGCTTTTTAATCTCCATGCACAAATGATGAACAAATCAGCATTAATAAGCCCAGAGGTCATTAGGGGGGCTGGGGTGGGAGTTTCCCAGTGGGACAGAGCACACACATGGCCCGACTTCTAGGATTTTATGGTGAGCAAAAATAAACAATCAAACCCTAGACCCTACAAAGCTCAGCAATGCAGGTGAGCAGCTGAGCCTCAACTTTTGTTTTGCTAAATAACTCCACATTGAAGGATTCAGGGTAATCCATGGATCTCATTCTAAACCGGTTCTCAGTGCACAGACGTTTGGACAGTTATTAAAGTGCTGCTGACACTGAAAAACCCTTTTCAGATAAGGCCGTTGGTGATGATGTTTGCAGGGTTTTGCTGATGTGGTGTCCCGATAGGCAGGATCACATTTATATAGGAAATGCTTGGAGATAAGGAAATCATCACAGGAAGCTCTCAGTAATTGAAACCAAATCCTTCCAAGGCTGTAATTTCACTGTTCTCACGGGTTCTGGGGGATCGTTAATACCTGATGATGTTCCTTTTTGTTAGCAGCCTTCAGATAAATTCAGGAATGTAACTGTGAGATCTTGCAGGAGTCACAGCATGGCCTGGGTTAGGAGGGCCTTGAAAGGTCATTGACCACCCTTTAGATTCATGAAAGAAACATCTTTTTGTACACATTGAATATTTAAACCCAAACTCTACAGAAATACAGCTGTTAGTTAACAAATGTGTGACATTTGCCGTGTCACTGAATACCGAGTGCAACAGGCCCCGGATTCACAACTTTCCTGCTTTCTCTTTTGATGCTGTTTACAATTAGAAAAGGTGTTGATCCCTGTCCCCAGAGGCAGAACATTCCCCAAACCATGAAAGCACTTCAGTGCCACAGCACTCCGAGTGCAGAGCCACCGCTGGGGCCTCCAGCTTGTTCAGTCCCCACCTCCACCACTGTGAACTTCCCAAATCCCTGCAGGACTCGCTCACACAATCATCCCCACGGTTATAAACACAATGATAAAGTCTCATAACTTATCCTTTCATGTTCAAGCATTCAAAATTAAAAACATTTCTGAAAACAGGGCCAGGAAAAACAGACACCACTGCAAAGCAGCACATCAAACCCAGAGAAGCCCCAGAGCACATGTCTGTATAAAAAGGAATTATCTATTCAGGGGAACTACAAAGTTATCTCCCTTCTTTTTTCTTTTCAGTTTAGCAATCTAATTCAGAAGTGCTTTGCTCCAGCATTTCTATTTCATGACCTCGCTACCTCCTGGCTGTATTGATTTATTCACAACAAGCCAAATCTCAGAAGGAAAACAAACATTTTTCTGCTGGAAGAAAACCCCGTCCACAGCTCCCCTGCCTGCCTGAAAGGCAGCACAGCCCCTCGTCGTGGAGACAACATCCAAGGGCTGTGTCCGATAAAGGGGAGGTGTGCAGGGACTGAAGTGCTCCCAAGGGCTGCAAAATGCACAAAATCAGCAGGAGAGGCACCTGAGGATGCTGCTGAGGGGACGGGAGCAGGGCTGGAAGTGCCACTGCTTTGGGTAATCGGTGCAGGGACGGAGGGGACAAATGGAGTGACAGATTTCACACATTCAGCCAGGGCAGTGGAGGACAGGGAAGAGTCCAGAGTGTCCAGCAGGGTGTTGGGGTGGCAGTGGAGCAATCCCAGGGATGGGAGGGAAGAGCCGGAGCAGCTCCAGGATGAAGCAGCAGCTCTGCCCTCAGCCCGGGGGAGTCCTGACCGCTCCTGGAGCTCCAACCACCCCAAATTCCCCTGCTGCCAGGATAAATCACAGAACAGGACTGCCAGGAGCAGCAGGTGAGGACAGGCAAGGTGTGGCTGAAGATGTAACAGCGCATTCAATAAACAGAATTTAGAGTCTGGTTCTGTGCTGTCCGTGACAAACAGCTCCAATAAAACAGCTTTAATTGAGCCCAGGTTTTATAGAATAAAGAGGCTGACATGTCATTAGACAAAATAAAATCAGTCCAGAGCAGCATGTCCCATACGAGCCACGACAGTTCTCAATCTTTGCTGGATGGGAAACTATAAAAATTATGAATTTGCTCTTAAAAGCAGCTAAAAACCTCAATCTAAATATCAGATCAATCACAAATGAGACATTGCACACACCGGGCTGGATCCCGAGAGTGAAATATCTCCAATGAGAAATGAAACACATTTATTGTACTTGTAACTAATATCCCTTAAAAGTAAAGCAAATATTGCTATTGCAGAGCCAGGATCTATAAGCACCTGTACAAATGCAGGCTGTTTGCACTGAGCAATCACACTCTGCTCCCTGGAACTGCAGCAGGATTCATGGCAGGCTGTAACTCTCAGCCCGCTTTGGCGGTGTTTTACTACAGCCCCATTATCCTGCCGCGTCCCGTTTTAGTGAGCGTGTGCCAGCCCCATAAATACACAAACCTATGTAAAACAGGCTCTCACTGCTTTTGGAATCCTTGCAGCTTTTGAATTTTATGTGGGTTTCGCGTTGTGTTGATGTGCTTGCAGTGGAATGTGTGCTGCCCAGAAGAGAAATGATTTCACATTTCCATTAAAAGCCCCGGCGGTAAATAAACCCTTGGAACTCAGGCAGATATTCCTGGGAACATCTACAGCACTCCATTAAAATGTCAAAATCTGTGTTAAACATTTGAAAAATCAGCACTGGATACCGCACATTTAAATCTTAAATATATGCATATATTATGTGATAAAGATATTTTAGAGTATTCCACAAACCTCTGCAGAGCCCTCAACAGTAATGGTTCAGTAACAGTAAACTATCAGTAATCGTTTAGCACAACAGCTGCCCTTTTATTACAAAAGAAACCCAAACCCAAAACAAAAAACAAGCAAACAAAAAAGAACCCGAAACTCGTGAAAACTCCACCACAAGCAGAGCAGGCAGGAGGAGCAGCGAGAGCTGCGAGTGCCTGCTAATGCTCAAATACCAGATTTGGTCTGAGTGTTTATTCATAAGAAAGGGATTTAGGGTGAATTTTAAGGCTCAGGTTTGCAGCTCGTGCCCCACAATGGGCTTGGCTGCTGCTCCCCATTCTCCACCCCAGCACTTCCAGGTGGGAATTGGCTCCCCCAGCTCCTCCCTGCTGGTCTCAAGCCCCTCAGCATCTCTCAGGTAAAGATAAGCAGAGTCCAGCAAGCTAAAGGTTGGGTTTGGGTCCGTTTGTTTGAAAGCCTGGGGTTTATAAACATTTATCTCTAATGTCAGCGCTTACGTGGCACTTTAGGGACAGGACAGAGCAGTGGTGACAGAATTTATGACCCCCCCAGGGCGGCTTTAGCCCCATTTCGCAGCACTCTCGCTCTCACACCTGCAGATTTAAGATGTCCCATTTCCACACCAAACCCAGGAGTGACACAAACGACCCCTGGAGCTTCACTCCAGTGCAGGAAATGGCAGCTCCCTGTCCAGTCGAGGAAACATTAAAAAGCCCGATTTTCAAGCCCACTGAATGAAACAGGAACAAGCCCTGACAGCTGAGAAATCCAAAGCTCATTTGTCACCGATGGAGGAGGCAGCAGTGACACTCCCCCAGCACCCCACGACACCTGGCTGAAGGATTACCAGCTACTAAAGCAGGTTTTTTTGCTCCTGTACCAAAAAGAATTAATATTTTACACTCTGAGGCACTAATAAGGCCGAACACACAGCCCAGAGATTATCCCAAACTTCATTAAATGGGTGTTGACCAAGGATTTTCCAGGTTACAGCTCAGCCCTGCTTTGACAACAGCCCAGGGGCTGGGAGAAGCGGGCAGTGGGAAGGAATTACCAGCAGTGGAGCAGCCAGGAGGGTGGAATTGATTGTGTTTGCTGACTGCTGCAGGCCCTGTCAGTCACCCTGAGTCCTCCTGAGCTGGTCAGAGCTGCCCAAGGTGACAGAACAGAGCTGTCCCCTCTCCTCGCTCCAAGGGAATCGCTCGTGTCACCGAGTCCAGCTCAGCTCTGAGTCCTCAGAGCTCAGAGAGAGGAAAACCCCTTTGGCAGAGCACAGGGGGACACTGAGGGGTGAGCGGGGTGAGCAGCCAGCATTAGGGATGTGAAATCCCTCCAAAGCTGCTTTGGACAGTCGGGAAACGGGAATGAGCAGCTCTGCACCACACAAGGGCAGGGCTGGGACACAGAACATCACAGACAGAGGGGATTTCTCAGGGGTCAGGGCTTTGTACCCATTTAGGAACTCAAAGCCTCGTTCTCCACGGCACTTGGGGGATGGATTTAAAGCTGAGAGCTCTGAGAAGCAGCTGGGTGACCTCAGCTGGCTGCTTCAGGGGTGAGAACTGCGAGGGTCTCTGTGACCCTGCAGGTGAAGGGTTACAGGACTTCAGATAACATGGGAGCACCCCAAACTCTTCCACATGGCACCAGTGCCAAACATCACTCCAGTCCTTTTTTTTTTGTCTTCTCCCCCACCCCCAAAAATGAAGAGTTTGAAGAAACTGAAGAGAGCACAGATTGGAGAAAACCTATTTAAAGGAAGACTAAAAGGTCAGCTAAGAAGAAAAGGAAAGAATATGTCATGAAATTCACTTGAGGAGAGGAACAAAAGAGAAAGAAAGAGAAGGAACAAAAGCTCTTTTTCTATATTGTACTGTATAAAGTGCCTACAAACAGACCAGAATTCCACGAACAGGAAGCAAACCCAATCCATGCCACTTGCGGGGTGACCCATGGCCTGAGGTTCTGAGTGCAGGGTGACCCCGGGCAGAGCTGCACAACTGCCCCTTGATGGAGCCGATCAGGACTGGGATGAGGGAAGAGGAGACCTTGGGGAGCAGACAGGGAGAGCTCTGAGCTCTGCTGGGACTCCCCACACGTCCCCTCTGCTCTGAACGGCCTCAGCTGGGCCTCATCTGCCCCAGGTTCCCTCTCACATCCTCCAGGCTGAACTGAGCCATTCATCAGCCACGCTCGGGGTCCAGCAGCTGAACACTGGGGGAATTTTATGCCAGGCTAGAGGTTAAGGACATCTAAAAGTCATCTAAAAAGCACTGTGAGGCTCCTCGGAGCTGAGGAGCTGCTGAGGGAATGACACAGAGTAACAACCCAGACTTCCACGGCCGCCATAAACAACTGCAAAGCACAGAACACAGCCAACACCGAAAAAAAGAGCACAACCCAAGGGTGAGAAACATTTCACCTCAATAACTCCCAGTTGAGGCCGAGGGAAGGTTTCTCGCTGGTTCCAGGGTGATGTGTGAGGGCAGGCACTCAGGGAGAGCTGCAAGGGGTGCCCCTGGAGGAAATGCCCCGTGTGTGGTGTCCCTGGCAAACACAGAGCTTTAAAAATGTCCTTCTGCCAGAGAAGCCACTCTTCCCTTCCCTGATTCCCTCCCAAAGCTCCCCAAAGCTCCCCAAAGCTCCCCAAAGCACCGGCTGTGCCCAGAGAGCAAGGGGGGCCTGGGAGGAGAGAGACCCTCACCTGCCAGGCCAAACTGTGCCTCAGGCAAAATCAACATTCCAATCCACCTTTCTGAGGGAGCTTCCCTCCCTTCCCCCTCATTTTCAGCCATAACAAAATCAGAATTATTTCCTCTGAGCCCCGTGGAGTGAAACATCCCCAGGGATGCAGTCGGGCCCAGGGGTCCAAGGCCAGGTCCCCACCTGGATCCCTGAGGGTCCCCCCTGTCCCTCAGGAGCCCACCCCGAGCCGAAGGACACAATTCCTGCACACAATTTATCAATATCTCCCTGGAGAGAGACTGCTGAGGGACTGGAACCCAGAGCTGGCTCCTCCCCAGGCCAGCTCCACATCAAAAGTGAAAGGAATGGCTCCGCTCCCACCGAGCCCGTGCCAGCAGAGACTGCGAGAGTTGAATCAACATTTGCCACAGCAGGGGATTTTCAGCTGCTCTATTTAAATGCTGAGTTTTCTTTTTCATTTCGATGCTTAACTCATAAAAACTGAATTTATTTGGGTTGGGTGCTGATGCCTGCAAGCACAGCTGCTCACCAGCTCTCTCTGCTTGCTATGTAAATGCGTGAGAAGAGGATTTAAAAGCCTTTTCCAGCCTGCCCAGCGTCGGGATTTGGGTTTTCTTCCTCTCTTACTGCTGTGGTGATGCAGCCAGGGTGCCCCAAAGCCCCACGCCCTCCCAAAGCAGAGATGTGCAGAGTGGTCTCATGTTCTGTGCTTTGCAGAGGAGAATTCTGGAGATGGGGAACCTGCTCCCAAAGAGTGCAGGGGCAGAAATAAATGCAGGGTGGTCTGTAGGGGCAGAAATAAATGCAGGGTGGGCTGTAGGGGCAGAAATAAATGCAGGGTGGGCTGCAGGGGCAGAAATAAATCCAGGGTGGGCTGTAGGGGCAGAAATAAATGCAGGGTGGGCTGTAGGGGTAGAAATAAATCCAGGGTAGGCTGCAGAGAGGCTGAGGGCAGCTGAGCTGGACCTGCCCAGGAAAAGCAGCAGCTTCAGGAGCAGAGGCGGGTGCTCCAGGATGTGGTACCTGGGAAGGAGGTGCCTGTCCCTGGATTCAGAATGGTTTCAGCATTCCCTAAGGTTATCCAGACTATCTGAAGGGGTAAAACAAGAGGGAAGACCTCGGTTTAACTCAGTTCTCTCCACTGCTGCTGCCACAGGAGGATTTGTTGTTCCCAAACCCAGGCACATCCACAGAGTTCCAGCACAAGAGAGGGACTCTGGCTCCATGAAAGTGCAATCACATTCTTGGAGAGGGGCTGCAGGCTCAGGGAGCTGCTCCTTGGCCAGCCTTTGCCTCCAGGTGTGGCCAGCAGCAGCAGCTGGAATGTGCTGCTGAGGGAGCCAGGGCACGGCAGCTTCACCCAGAGCTTGCCCAGAGGGGTCTGGGGCTCCCGAGGCAGCCCTGGAAGAGCGGAATTGGAATTTTGCTGCTCGTGTTTGTAATCCCTGGATTTTGCTGTCACTACTGTGTTATTCAGCTTAAAGACCATTTACCAAACTGAACTGCGTGAGCAGAGCAGCCCCAGAGTCACACGAGCTGCCATTGCTGGGAAATTCATTTACACAAGCTGAGTTTTAAGCCATTTTCACTTCAGACACGCTCAAACTGTGGATCCAGCCCTTTAATCCTTATTCTCCAAACTGATTTTCCACGTGTTGTGTGCAGAAATGAACACATATGAAAGCAAATTTAATCTGGGTGTTCCCATTGCTGCTGGAAGCCTCTCTCCTTCTGGAACAGATGGCAGGAACAGACACTGCTCCCAGCAAAATTCATTTACGGGAATTCTCCCTGAAGACCCTCGCTGGGAGCTCTGGTTTGGATCCCCGTGTGATCCATCCCTGCTGTCCCACCCCACAAATAAATAACTGAATAATGGGATTAGCACAGAGGGGCACCACTGGCCTGTGCAACCCCAGTGATGCTGCTCAGGTAAATTCCCTTTCCTACACAGAGAGGGGTGGCCCCGAGGGCACACAACGGCATCAGCACCCCTGGGAGAGGATGAAATATTTCATAACAAGCACCAGGAGCTGCTGGGAGCCACTCACTCGGTTCTGGCCAAGGAAACATCAGCACCAGGTGAGAGAATCTGAGCAGTGACCAGAGATGTGGAGAGGAACAGTGGAAAAGAGAGGTTCTCCCTCCTGGGGAGGTAATTCCAAGGTAATTCCAAGGGAACTGTGCCAGCTCTCACTAGAAAATATCCCTGCCTTCCACACCTTCAGGGCTGATGACAGGAATTTTCACATCAAGCTGTGGGGCAGGTTAAGAACATTTATTTTAACACTTTCTGGCCTTAGGTTTAAGGGAGTTTCAGCACCTCCAGGGTCCAGAAGGAAAAACTTCAGGGAAGAAGATTTCTATCCCTGATAATGGGGCTGGTTCCCATTACTAACTGGGCTGAACTGGGGCTTCACTCCAGGGGTGAAGAGTCTGAACTGCAGGGAATGCTCTAACAACGTTCCTGAAGCTCTGCACTGGGAATAACCAAATTCTAACAACGTTCCTGAAGCTTTGTACTGAGAATAACCAAACTCTAACAACATTCCTGAAACTCTGCACTGGGAATAACCAAACTCTAAGAATGTTCCTGAAGCTTTGCACTGGGAATAACCAAACTCTAACAATGTTCCTGAAGTTCTGAACTTGGAATAACCAAATTCTAACAACATTCCTGAAGCTCTGCACTGGGAATAACCAAACTCTAACAACGTTCCTGAAGTTCTGCACTGGGAATAACCAAACTCTAACAATGTTCCTGAAGCTTTGTACTGGGAATAACCAAACTCTAACAACGTTCCTGAAGTTCTGAACTGGGAATAACCAAATTCTAACAACATTCCTGAAGTTCTGCACTGGGAATAACCAAACTCTAACAATGTTCCTGAAGTTCTGAACTGGGAATAACCAAATTCTAACAACATTCCTGAAGTTCTGAACTGGGAATAACCAAACTCTAACAACATTCCTGAAGCTCTGCACTGGGAATAACCAAATTCTAACAACATTCCTGAAGTTCTGTACTGGGAATGAACGGGCTCTAACCTCCTTCCTGAAGCTCTGCACTGGGAATAACCAAACTCTCCCCAAGGGAGAGGCTCTGGCTCGGAGCAGGGAAGGGGCTGGAGCCTCCTCCCCCTTGTTTCCAGTTCTCTTTGGGTTGAACAAACAGAGACAATGCCGCAATCAGCACCCACTCTGCATCTAAGGAAACACCAGACGAGCTCCTTTGTCCCGAGTTATTTCCAGCTTTATGTTTCCATCCAGGGCTGCATCCAAACTCTAATGAAATAAATTCTTGGATCAGAACCACGGATTCGCTGCCAGCTCTGGGCTTTGAAACCCTCAGCACTGCTCAGCACCCGCGGAACAATTGCTGAGGGAGCCTGTGAGGCTCAGTTATTCCTCAGCCATGAGTTAAACAGGGCAGGCTGTCCTTAAACTCGGAACTAAAGCTGAGTTTATCCCCCCAGCCCAGAGCCAGGGCTGCTTTAACTGGTTTAACCCACTTTCTAAAGACACTGAATTATTTCCAGCAGACTCTTTACCTCTATGAGCCCAGAATTAGCCTGAGCCTTTATGGGAGATTTTATTGCCCAAAGCAAATCTGACCTGGTGAGATTTACCAGCTTTATTAGCAGCAATAACAATTTTACTGTCAACAGCAGTAAATCAGGGTTCATTGGGAACTCCACCATTTTTATCTGGAGCAAGCAATTAAAATGTCACGTTTTCATTGGACACGATTCCTACCTTCCATAGAAGACAGACTCCCCGTTTAACTGGGGGATGTAAAGCTGCCAGCTCAAAGAACTCTAAAATTCTCAGTAAAATTCAAACAGACCAAGGTTGTTTGGGGAGCCACACCTTTGTAGGTTTGTTTTGTCTTCAAAACAGATACAGATCCATTTTCCAGAGGACACACTCACACCTTTGGGGGTTTGTTTTGTCTACAAAACAGATCCATTTTCCAGAGCACCCATTCAGCAATTCTGGCAATTCTCTGTAATGCTACATCCATTTTTCTGGTAACGAGTGAAAATACCACAGAGCCGAGGAGAAAATCAGAGCAGAAATTGGACTGACAGAGTAATGGACACCAGAAACCTGGATACCAATCCAGCCACTCACTGAACCCATTTCTGCCTCATTTTCCTCTCCTTTAGCCTCACTTCTGCCTCACTGATGGTGTCTCTGCATTTCTCCTCTTTATTTCCGGGGACAGCTGCTCCAGACCCTTCTCATTAACTAAAAGCACACATTTCTCTGGAGTTTATTTTCCTTTTCTTCCTCCCATTATTATCAACCCCAGCCACAGTGGGGATAAGGGGCAAAAACAACTCCTGAGTGGTCCCTGCTCTCATTCCCCAGAAGGTGCTGGGGAGAACTGCAGGGTGCAGTCAGAAATGCAACATTTCCCCGGGTTTTTTACAGCCCCTGCAGCAGATTTTTAAACACGACCCACTTCAAACCTCTCCCTCCAGGAGCAGCCTGGTTATTGCCATTTTAAGGCATCCCCATTGTTTTCCTGTTAAGATCCAGCTCTCATCACAAAAAGCCTGTGTAAAGCTAAGCCAAACCCCACCAAATTATTACTTGCAGCAGATTTTCTCTCCCCAGCAACCATTTATCGTAATATTTTTAGGTTTGCTTTTTTCTCTGTCTTGTTTTTCAAGGAGAAAAGTAATTCCTGGGAAAATATGCAACAATCTGCTTTCGGTTTGAAAGCACAGGACTAGAAAATTGTCTGAAAACCAGGATTTCTCAGCAAACAGTCCAGAATTTGGATGAAAACCCATGCACTTGAAAACCTAGCGAATCAAAAAAAGACACTTGAGGCATTCTGGGGGAGAAGAGCACTGGGACCAACACCCCCAGCATCCCACGGGAGCGGAGCCCTTTGCTTCCCCCATCCTTCCCCCATCCCAAAGCTTCTTCTTGTGGCCCGTGCCCATCCCAAACCTCACCTCAGCTGCAGGGACACCCTCGGGGGGCCGGCAGTGCAGGACAATCATCCCCTCGATGGGAACCTCCTTGCCCTGGGGGTCTTGCTCGAAGTTCTTCCGTAGATCTGCGGGGTTGGATGCAAGAATTCATCACCATTGGCATTCCTGCCCCAGCCCAAGCCACCCTCCTGGATCCCTGGATCCCATTTCTCCACTCTCCAAACCCATCTGTGTTGGACACAGCCCATGCCAGAATCCCCAGCCCCGAGGTTCCAGCCCTGCATCCCATCTCCAGAGCCTTCCCAAAACTGCAGAGTTCGATGCAGGAACAACGTGGAATCCCGAGGGTGCTGTGGGAACTCAGTGAATCCAGAGCTGGGCTGCTCAGAGCAGTGTCTGATACCCTGATCTGTTCAGATCTCACCCCAAAACCTGCAGGGAGAGGGGGGAAGGGGCTGGGAGCAATTCACAGAATGAACTAGGATGGAAAAGACCTTTGAGATCATCAAGTCCAACCTGTGACCTAATTCCACGCTGGGGACAAACTGCTCCACTCCAGATACCACTGCCCAGGTGATAACTGAGGTTAAGAAATGTCTCTGGGTGTCTGGGCAGACCAGAACAGACAGAGAGAACTGGATCCAGCTGGGATCACTGGATCCCAGCCGGGATCACTGGATCCAGCCAGGATCACTGGATCCCAGCCAGGATCACTGGATCCCAGCCAGGATCACTGGATCCCAGCCAGGATCACAGGATCCAGCCGAGATCACTGGATCCCAGCCGGGATCACTGGATCCCAGCCGAGATCACTGGATCCCAGCCAGGATCACAGGATCCAGCCGAGATCACTGGATCCCAGCCGGGATCACTGGATCCCAGCCGAGATCACTGGATCCCAGCCAGGATCACAGGATCCAGCCGAGATCACTGGATCCCAGCCGGGATCACTGGATCCCAGCCGAGATCACTGGATCCCAGCCAGGATCACAGGATCCAGCCGAGATCACTGGATCCCAGCCGGGATCACTGGATCCCAGCCGAGATCACTGGATCCCAGCCAGGATCACAGGATCCAGCCGAGATCACTGGATCCCAGCCGGGATCACTGGATCCCAGCCGAGATCACTGGATCCCAGCCAGGATCACAGGATCCAGCCGAGATCACTGGATCCCAGCCGGGATCACTGGATCCCAGCCGAGATCACTGGATCCCAGCCAGGATCACAGGATCCAGCCGAGATCACTGGATCCCAGCCGGGATCACTGGATCCCAGCCGAGATCACTGGATCCCAGCCAGGATCACAGGATCCAGCCGAGATCACTGGATCCCAGCCGGGATCACTGGATTCCAGCTGGGATCACTGGATCCCAGCCAGGATCACTGGATCCAGCCGGGATCACTGGATCCCAGACACGCCCAGGAATCCGGGGAGTTTCCTTGCTGTGAAAGCAAAGCAAACCCTCAGGAATGTGCTTTGCTGCTCGAGGGTGTTCCATTAGGAACTCTCTCAGGCTCCACAGTTGGGATTTACTGACTCAATTCCCTGCCTTGCTCCCACCTGATGAAATAGAGCCCCGGCGCCTCCCCGTTGCTCCCAGATATTTTACAAAATGCATCAGGACTTCTCTGAGCCAGCTGCTCTCTGCTGGCTCTCAGTGCCTGCATTCTCCTTTCCATGACTCTTTGTTAATGTTGATTTTTTCCCCCCAGATAACCAATATCTTTCCCAGCACTCTCTTTAAAGAGACATTCATTAACAGCCAGGCTGCACTCGTGCCTACAAATGCCTTTATTAAGATGAAAAACAGAGCAGGATCCATTTGCTTTGCCTTCCCTGCTATCATAAAGAAATACTCACCTGCTTCTTCGGAGAAATATAAAGTGCTGCAACACTGTGGACTTGACTCACAATTCAGAAACTTTGGGATTTAAGTGCGAAATAAAAAAAAAAGGGATGAAATAAAGTCGCCAGTTCCTCGGTGCACATCCCAGAGGCGCTGTGAGGATGTTCTGAGTTCTGCCACAGACTGGACCTGCAGGGTCTCATCCCTGATCCTCTCCAGGGTGTTCCCCAAGCCATAAATCCGTGCCCCAGGATGTTCCTGCTGTGCCTGAGGAGCTCCTTCACCTCAGCCCCCCAGAATTGCTGCTTTTCCCATCAAAACACTCGGCTTTGAGCAGGAACAGCACAGAAACGGGCAGAGAGGAGCTCAGCTCCCACACAAAGCCTCCCAGGCACCCTCAGAACACTCCAGGCTGAGCTGAAGAGCCTCTTCAGAGCGGTGTGGGGTTAATGGGGTCTCTGGGGCACTGGGAAGAAGAACTGCTCCCACAGTGAGGGGTTTAAAAGCCCCAGCACATGGCTCCTCCTGCTCCTGCTCCTGCTGAGCTTGGCTCAAATTGCCATTTTGTGGGGCTGGGAAATCACAGCGCGGAGAAAAGTCAATAAAAATTCAATTCAGATAAAGGTCCTTTCAGCTCGGCAGTGCAGGGGAATTATTAGCTCAGTGTTATGACAGTTAATGCAGTGAAATAAAAAATTGAATTTACACATATTTAGACATTCAGACTGAATCAGCCAACAAAAAAAAATCCATCATTAATGAAATGAAGGTTTCCTCACACTGTCCTTTTACTTCTGACAAATGTTTGTTTTATCCCGTTAAATGTTTGTCCTGTTAAAAGACACCTTTTTATATTGTCAAGAACTGCTGGAACACTCCCTGGAAAGTCTCCCTTCAGGGTTTCTCCCTGTGCTCCTGCCCTCCTCTCCCAGGGAACATTTCATTTCTCCCAGCTCTTTGCAGGCTGTTCCTCCTTTCCCAGGAGTGGAAAGGGGAGACCTGAGCTGGGGGTTAAAGGAAAAGGGTTCACCACAGACTGGGGGAAGCAATCCCTGGATTCTCTGCTGGTGTCAGGCTCTGGTTCTGTCAGGAAAACATCCCAGGCCTGATTCCAAGGTCGGAATGGGATGAGGCTTGGAGCAGCCCCACAGGCTCCCGGTGCCAGTTGTGTTTGGGGTTGTCTCTCTGCTGTCCCTCTGGGGCCATGTCCCCTTTTTGCAGCTCCCAGCAGGGTCTGGGGGTGGTGAGTGACGACACCAGAGCACATCAAGGACATCACAAATGGAACATCATCCCCCTTCCCTAAATGTCTCCATGGACAGCAGCTCCATCACTTGTTCCCAGCCAGCAGCAGCTCAGTGCCCTGCAGGAGTGGAATTCCAGGATTCCCATGGCTCTCTTTGGGGTGGGTTTGCCCAAGAAAGGAGGGACATTTTTTCCTCTACTGACACCTGTGGCTTCCTGGGATGTTCCTGCACTATCCCACCACCCGTGTGGTGCCTGACCACATCCATGGATGTTTAACCCCAAACCCAGCGTTCCCACCCCTCAGACCCCCGGAAAAGCAGGATTTACTCACAAGCGATGCGCACGGACGCCTTCCTGCTCTTGGAGGTGCCCAGGTGGCTCCAGGCCACGCACTGGCACCAGTAATCCTCCGGGCCATGGAAATCCTCCACCTGCTGCCTCGTCACGTTGATGGAAACCTCCCGGACCTTCAGCCCTGAGCGGGGAGAGGCAGAGGGTCAGCAGGGACAGGCAGTGGGGTGAGGCTGAGGGACCCAAACCTGTCCTTTTAATCAACAAAACAAGGTTTTCAATCAGGGCAAAGCTGTAATTACTCGCACAGTAATGTATTGCTGCTAATTAAATTCTGTAAGATGAGCAGGTCGTAACGCACCGAGTTCCAGGAATGACACCGGGCTCTTTGCAGCACTCAACACCTCCCTCAGAATCCTCATCTCTGGTGCCTCCTTCACCCAGGATGTTTGTCCAGATTCAATCACACACAATAAAAATGTCTTTCCATCTGACATCTCCGTGCCCTTGCAAACCTCCCTCGAGCACTGTGGCCCTTCAGAGCAGGAACATTTCCCTCAGACGGAGCCCAAAGGTAAATTCCAGACCTCCAGAAGCCTCACACATCTTTGGTGTTGCACCCCTGGGATATTCCCCAAACCTGCCGCCACCTCGGCACGGCAGCCTTGGGAGAGGAAATCCAATCCAAACCCGGGTTCAGAGGCTCTGGGAACCATTTGAAAGAGTCAGGAAAACATTAAATGAAAATAGAAAACATTCACGCCTTGTTCTTCCTCCTCTCTCCTCCGGTGCAGTCCCCAGACAGTTATTTCCCCTCCACTGGAAATGGAGGCAAACCCAATCTCACCGTATTTCATGCCTGTGGAGTTTATAAAGCAGCAAGAATTCTAAACCTGAACTCCATAAAAATTGGCTTCCACTTAATCTCAGGCATCATTAAGAGCTGGGCACCTGCTCCTCAAAGGCACTGGGAAGTCACTGTGCTCCTCTGGCAAGAGCAGGGACGGGGTTTGCTGGGGATGCTCCAGAGAGGGGAAGCTCAGACAAGCTTTAAATTCTATAAAAAATACCGAATATTTGACACTTTCCCAGCAACAGGCAATGGGGATTTTTACTCCTTTTCATTAAGCCTGGCTTACAATGAAACCTAAGGACAGGGACAAGGCCTTGAGAGCTCCCCGAGTTGTCTCAAGAATCCCTTCAGTCCCTCAAATATTTATTCCCCCTGCAACAAACAAACACAGCTTTCCTGGCTGCTTTTATTTGCATTTTGTTTTCTCTGTGTTGATGCCGTTTTTAACAAAACTGTTTACAAAGCTTCCCTTTATTTTCTGACACGGTGACAACAAACCCTGAGGAACAAAGGCTCTGCCAGAGACCCTGCCAGGAAAATGCACCCCCTCAACGAAACCATCCCGGCTCTGCCAGCCATAAATCCTTGGATTCTGGCACAAAGATGTTTTGCTGAGAGATCTGTACAGGTTTAAGGTAAGAGAAGCTACAGGAAATTCTCTCAGAGGGGATCTGAGTGCTGCTGACAGAGCAGGGCTGCCCTGGCTGAGGGTTTGGGGTCCCACCAGCCATTCCCACCTCCAAAGAGCAGCTTCCCAGGGGGAAAACCCTCCCTGGGTTATCCCGAGCTGTGCTGACCCCATTCACACACCCAGGTCCTGCTCCCTCCACTCCTGAGCTGCTCGGGGGATTTTGGGAAGCAGCAAAGAGGATCAGAGGTGTGGGAGCTCCCGCAGCACAGCCCCTGCTCACAATGACAGGATTCTGATACCAAACAAAAAAAAATCATCACTTGATGATGAATTTTGGAGACGCTGAAGCCGTTTCTTGGCTCCTGGGTGCTGCAAATTTCTGAGCAGGCGTCAGTGAATTCAGGCATTTACGGCTCCAGATTTATTAAGGTGGAATATTCTCCAGCCCGGCTCTTCCTTTCATTGACACGGCGTTTAATTAATCAATAAATCAGCCTGTATTTAATGTGGCAAACAAAGAGCACAGGGTTTGGGGAAGCTGGTGGTTCAGCGTTTTGAGAATGGGCCAGGAAGGAATTCAGGTGCTCTTAAAGGCCTCCCAATTTACCCATAGACAAGATAAATGCATCCAAAACTGCAGAATCTTGGAATTGTTGGGGTTGGACGGGACCTCTGGAGAACCTGGGCTCTTTGGGGGAAGTTACGCTTTGTTTATGGAGAAAATACAGCTATTTTCATTTGTTTTAGGAACAACGACAGAAAGCAAACCTGTTGGGAGGAGAGGAGTATTCTTCATTTATCAGCCCTGTATTTCACCCGCGAACACATCCACCTCCCCCCTGCACCTCGAGAAATGCCGGGAAATCGTTCATGGGGAGCGACACCGGGTGAGAAATCCACGCAAATAAAACCAGGCACCTCATCGACAACAGCAACATTTTACCTGCGACTCCAATAACTCTAATAAGCACTGCGAGCCCAACCCTTTAAATTATTGTGCAAATTAGAACCATCATCTTTTGTTTTACACTAGAGCCGTGCAGAATATCAAGTGCTGGCTGTGGCACTGATATGCTAATGGGCTCTGCTGGATGCTCGAGCTGCACGCAGACCGACGCTGGCAGCAGATGAATAATTGCTCTCCGTGTACTAAACATAACAGAGCTGCAGAGAACTTCAGCATTTTGTCAGCTTTATTTGTTTAAATGAGAAAAACACTGACAGCAGTTATTGCTGTAACCCTTCCAGTTATCAGACAAGGAAACTCTGCGAGCAGGGCTGAGCCTCTGCTGAAAGCCCGACTTGAAATACCTGAAATATCTGAAATATCTGAAATATCTGTGCAGGTTCTGGAGCGCCCGGTGCAGGGTGCAGGAAATGCAGCAGAGGGGAATTCATCAGCCCCTAATTATCACGCTTTCATCACAGCGGCATCCAGGAGCTCGGCTCTCCCTCGATGAGAACAAAGTCCCTGCTCTGCCACGTTTGGGAATAAACAGGAAAAGCAGAGGCAGAGCAGCAAATCCACCCCAGGGACACCCCAGGCAAAGCCTTCCAGACGTTCCCAGGCAGCAGCAGTGTCCTATAAAACCCTCCCACTCCTGCTGGGCTCTCAAGCACTCCTGGGCTACTCTGAGGTTTTTATTCCTCTCCAAAACCAACATCGTGATGCATCGGGCTCTGTGCCCATCACGGTGACAGAGCAAACCCGTGGGGAGTCCCTGCCTTGGGACACTCCCGAGTGCCACTGCAGCCCCTCTGCCAGGAACCCACACAGGGGCTCAGACACATTCCCAAATCTCCTCCAGTCTGCGGTTCTGGCTGCTGGTTTTCACCACTTGCACACATCCTCTCAGAATTTTGATCCCACTCAAGCACTGGAAGGATGGAGAGGGACAGACCCCTTCAGTGCAGTGAGGCCCCGGAATCCCCCTTTAACCAAAAGCCCGGTTTTTGGCACAAATCCTGGTTCAGTTGTTCCCAGCTGGAGCCCCCAGGCAGCAGGACCCGGGCTGTGCTTGGGGACAGACTCGGTTGTGCCCCAGACTGGACTCCAGAAATGAGGGCACTGCACATTGATGCCAGAAACCCCCAGAGGCTGAGGAAAAGTTCCAAACTAATTCCTGGCTGTGGATATGGACCGTGGTGAGAGAATTCCCTTCAGTGCTGCCCCTCTCTGCATTTTTGTGCCCATTTTGAGGACCGTTCTGGCACTTTGGGAACACCTGGACATTGCCCTGCCTCACTGACTTTTGGGGTCCAAACTTTTGGGGCACCTTCACCCCTGGGCTAAACCCGACCCCGCAGCATTTCTGTGCCCAGGGGAGGTGTCCCTGCCCATGGCAGGGGCGGGATCCAGATGGATTTTAAGGTTTCTCCCAACCCAAACCGTTCCATGATCCCAATCCTGTTCCTCTGAGTCTCAAACCTCAGCCTTACCCACCTCGTGTTACCAATCTTGGTTTATTCTGTTATTAACCCAAAGCTTAGAAAACATAATTGCAGCACTCACAGAGAGATTTTCTGTAACCATATGGAAGGAAAGCTTTTAGGGACGACATTTCTCCCATATTGGTTCAGCAGTGCCTTCAGAAGTAAAGGTTATGCCTATTAAATTATTTCTGAAAAGGTAACTGTAAAAAATTAAAATTCATTCAGATTAGCATTTACAAAAAAACCCCTCTAATACGAAATTTCTTCAGAATGTGTCACTTCAAAAGAATGCCAAGCACTACTTTAGGAGGTGCAACTTCTTTTTAAATGGCATTTTTGCCTCTAAAAAAGGGATTTCTTGTGTTGCTGGAGAAGGTGTTGTACACACAGCGCTCCTGCCAAGGCTGGGGGTTGCCTAGCAATGCTGGGACTGGAGAGGGGAGAAAAGCAATAACACCCAGCATTGTGGAGCACAGCATTAAATTGGTTTGCAATACTTATCAGGATGCTGCTAAATGAGAAAAGATACAGGCACTGCTTGGAGCTGATCAAATCTGCTGATCACTCCCAAATCGCTCCCTTCTCCTTCTCTTCTCTTCCACACGCACTGGACACTGTGGATCTCTCCTGCTTGGGTTATTCCCACCCCAATTCCTGCCCTGGATGGGGCTGGGGGCAACTTCAGGGTCCAATCCAGCAGGAATCCCATAAAAACTGGGGCTGGGGGCAACTCCAGGCTCCAACCCAGCAGGAATCCCATAAAAACTGGGGCTGGGGGCAACTCCAGG
>VZRV01001026.1:52558-72484 GCA_013398115.1 Falcunculus frontatus | reverse complement strand
CCTGTTTTATTTTCTTCCAAATTTGGCCAAAGTGGCACATCAACCCAGCAGAAATCCCATAAAAACTGAGGCTGGGGGCAACTCCAGGCTTCCACCCAGCAGGAATCCCATAAAAAACTGGAATTTCCAGTTTTTCCTATTTCCAGCTCCTGCTACAAACTGAAATACGGAGCCCCCAGTTCCCTGCAGAGCTCCCTGGCCTGGTCAGTGCTGGATTCCTGCTGGGATGGGTCCTGGACACGGCTCCTGGCTCACCTGTGGCCTCGTCCAGGCTCTCGTGGGACACGTGCTCGTTCTGGTGCACCCACTCGCCGTTGCACTTGAAGAAGATCTGCATGGCGGGCACGGCCCTGCAGCGCAGCACGATGGGGTTGCTCTTGATGATGTAGGAATCATCCGGCTCCTCCAGGAAATGGGGCAGCGTCCCCGGGGCAGAGGGGATGGACTCAGGCAGGGCCTCGCTGTTCTCATTTCCTGAAAGGCAACCAAAGGAAAATTCACGTTTTTCATGGGTTTTCCGCCGTTTCGTTGCTGGAGTGAAAAATGCACTCTGGGTTTTGTTTGAGATCGGTTTTACCCCGGGAGCACCTGCAGAGCTCAGTGGCTGCCGGGCTGGGCTTTGCAAGGACACACAAGGAGGAAAAAAGTCAAATAATTGAAGTGTGAGGATGGTCAAACTGACACGAAACAGCATCACAATCATCCCAAAGCTGCCCCACAGGCGGGGAGCCGAGGGTTCAGAAGCTGCAGGGTGTGAATGTAGAAGTTTTCACCACTTCCACACATCCTCTCAGAATTTTCATCCCCAGCTGCCATCAGGGGCCAAGGGCATTCCTCCAGCACGGGATGAGCCTCAATTCCTGAATTCCAGAGGCCCTGGAAGAGAGGCTCTGCCTTTCTCCCAACTCCCACCCAGTCAAATCCTCGTCGCCGCTGTCAAACCCAGGAAATTCCCACTGATCTCCAGCAACGCTGGAATTTATTTCAGTGCTCCGTCGGTTTTTGGCGAAAATTCAGAGGAAAGCAGCAAATCTAAGCGAGAAGGGATTGATTTCTGAAGGGAGATCAGAGAGCACCGAGCACACCCAGTCAGGGTAACAGCGTGAGGATGAAGGGAACCCAGGATCAGAGAGGAAATAGCTGAGGGCACGAGAGATGTGACTGAAGCCTAAGCAATGAAATTAAGGCAGATGAGCGGGAAGTTGTGGTGCTGTGAAGGAAAACGGAACCCTTCCCGTGTCTAGGAGATGACAGAATCATGAGAACATTGTTTGATTTCTGTTCAATCCAGGTGGCTGTCCCTCAGCACGGAGCTCTGCAAACACTCCCCGAGCTGTGCTGGGAAATCACAGCCACCTTCAAACGAGTTCCGAGCTTTAAACCCCTTCTCAGGTTGCTTTATAAAATATTATCATCACTTCCAGCGTTTTACTCCTGAACATTGATGCCGATTTCCATCTTGTCAATCTCCAGTGATGCCGTGTCCCTGTGGGCTTTATTAAATCCCAGTGTCACGGGAAATAACAAAAAACGTCACCATCAGGTTTTGGAGAGGCTTGGAAATCGCAGGCTCCACGAGGCAGCAGCACCCCTCGTGTGCAGGGAGAGCAGCAGCTGAGTCCATAAGGATCACCCAGCTGGAGAACTTCCCGTGACCCTGTGTTAATTCCACTAAATTTGCTATTTAGGGCAAGGCACAAAGGAGGAGATCCCAGCCCCTCTGAAATCCAGGGTGAGTTTCTCCTGGCAGGTTGTGCCTGGATTGTGTGCTCTGGCTTTTCGTGGTGTGTCAGGGAGCTTTTGGGGCTGGCAGTGGCTCCCTGCCAAGGAAATCCTTTCCCATGACCAGGTAAATCCAGGAGCACCTTAAACATTTCCCCTTGGAAACCCAGCCAGCCAAGGCCCCAGCACACCAAGGCAGGAATGATTTCCCATCCCCAGCAGCCTCAGACAGATATTTCTGTGTTTTGCTCACTGTACAAATGGAACTGCCTGGATTCCTTGTTGCAGGACGCAGGTGGAATCAGCAGAACATTCCCAGATAAATAACATTTTACCCATTTACCTGCAGGAGGCTCTCCCAAAGTGCCCTTAATACTCACAATTTTACCTTAATGCCTCTTCCTCTGTGATCACCTTTGTTGTGCCCTCGCTCGAATTCAAACTCCCCTGGAAGCTGCTGGAACTTTCCCAGGGGCTGATTGCAAATCCCTGAGGTTTTCCATGTCAGGTTTTGGGATTCAGGCCCTTCCGAGCTACACAAAAAAAGCTGTTTTGTAGCAGCAGCAAATGACAGAGGAGCAGAGCCTGACACAATTCTTGTGGTTTTCATTCCTGGAAAATTACCTTTCAGGAAGGGTTTTGTGTTTTATGCTCTGCACACGAGGCCAAAAGGGACTTTAAATCTTTTTATGACAATAATAGAAATGAAAAAGAAAGGAGGGGGAAAAAAAAAGTTAGGAACAAACATTAAATTCTTCTCTGGAATAAACACACTGCTGTTGTCAGAGCGTATTACGGAATCTGGACAGCAGCAGACAGGGATGAGTCAGTATTTCAAAACTGATTAGGATAATTTAGATGTTAAAATGAGATCTCAAACCAATTAAAAACTGTAGTTCTAAACTTTTTTTTCAAGTTAAGAATTATTTAAAGTGAGCAGCACTATTCCTTCTATATTAGAAACCCCCAAAAGTTAGAAGTGTCCCCAACAAACCACGGAACTCGTGATAAATGCAAATAAATCTGACAATAAATTGTGCAAAGACTTTTCCCAGGTTTCTAAACACACCCCCTTTAACACTTTGGTGGTACCAGAAAAACAAAGCTCTGGAAATCCCAAACGGGGCTGAATTCCTCCCTCCCTGCTGCAGCAGCCCCAGGATCAGAGGGAGCTGCTTTCCCTCTCTGCCTGGGGTTTGCCTTTTCCCTGATTTCTGGGGCTGCCCTGAAGCGATTCCTCCATTCAGGGGCCATTCCCACACGAGAACATTCCCTGTTCCCTCCTTGTCCTGCTCAGGAATTCCTCCCCCTTTCCTTCCTTTTCCCAAGCTTCCTGAATTTATAAATCCTGGCAGCAGCACTGGGTTATTTACTGCTGGTTCTTGGAGGCTTTCTGTCCCCAACCTAGAAGGAAAAATTCTTTTCCCATCTGGAACATCCCAGCCCCTCCTTTGGACAGGTCCATTCAGGAGCAGAAACACAACTGGAGATGACCAATATTCCAAATATTCACATTCCTCCCTTTCCACGTGTCCAACGCTGCTGATCCCTGCTGGACTTGAACCCCCTGCAGCCAGGATTTCCTCCAGCACTAAATAAAGTCAAGGGCCTTTCCCACGTGTGCTCGGCTTGCCAGGGAAGTCAGGGGATGGAAAAACTAAAACCCTGCTCCAGAACAGAGAATTTCCTCGTGCCTGGAACAGTTTCCATGATGAAATTTGAGTCATTATTCAGTCAGAAAAGCAACTCGGTGAGATTTGCCTACATTTGCTTAATCAGATGACCCCGGCCCCCACGCAAAGTGGGTTTTTTGGAAGCCGCTCAGAAATTGATGGAAATGGCAGATTTTGTTGCCCACATGAAATCCTTTAATGCTTTTGTTGTTTCCCCTGGCTCGGGGATTTGCTGGAGCCCCAGGACAGGGAATTTAGCAAAGACTAAGTGGGAGACCCAGAACCAAATCCTGAGGAGCCCCACTCCAAAGGGACCTCCCAGCTCATCCCATTCCACCCCTGCCACGGGCAGGGAACCTTCCACCACACCAGCTCACTCATCTCCATTTATTCCTATTTTTAAAGTGTTTTAGCAGAATTCCTGGTTTTTTTCCTGGCTGCTGTACAGCACAAAGCCAGATTTAGTTTCATCAGTGAACTTTAAATGCCTTTGCCTGATAATACAGTGGATTTTTTACTGGGTATTGACATCTTCCCTACAAGGAAGAACCCCCAATAAATCAGCAAATCCTTCAATAAATCAATGAACTCTCAGTAAATCAGTGAACCCTCAATAAACCAACGACCCCCTCAATAAATCAATAAACCCTCAATAAATCAGTGAACCCTCAATAAACCAATGAACCCCTCAATAGATCAATGAGACCCTCAATTAATCAATAGACCCTCAATAAACCAATGAACCCCTCAATAAATCAATGAGACCCTCAATTAATCAATAAACCCTCGATAAACCAATGAACCCCTCAATAAATCAGTGAGACCCTCAATTAATCAATAAACCCTCAATAAATCAATGAGATCCTCAATAAATCAGTAAACCCTCAATAAATCAGTGAACCCTCAATAAACCAATGAACCCCTCAATAAATCAATAAACCCTCAATAAATCAGTGAACCCTCAATAAACCAATGAACCCCTCAATAAATCAATGAGACCCTCAATTAATCAGTAAACCCTCAATAAATCAATGAGATCCTCAATAAATCAATGAGATCCTCAATAAATCAATAAACCCTCAATAAATCAATGAGATCCTCAATAAATCAGTAAACCCTCAGTAAATCTGTGAACCCTCAATAAACCAATGAACCCCTCAGTAGATCAATGAGACCCTCAATTAATCAATAAACCCTCAACAAACCAATGAGACCCTCACTAAATCAGTGAACCATCAGTTAATCAATGAACCACCAATACACCAATGAACCCCTCAATAAACCCATGAACCATCAATTAATCAATAAACCCTCGATTAATCAACGAACCCCTCAGTAAATCAGAGAACCCTCAAAAAAATCAGTGAACTCTCAGTAAATCCAGCACATCCGGAGAGCTCTGGTGGGGAACCAGGGATGCTGTGACACCCCAGAGCCCAGCCCAGCTCATTCCTGCGTTCCCATCAGTCTCTCCCGAATTCCCAGCCCACGCTGAGAGCCACAAGTGCTGCAGCTCCATCTCAGCCACCCAACCCCTGATATCTGCATTAACTCCTCCAGACCCTCCCGCTTCCCGTGGATATAAAGTATAAACTTCCAGCGGCTCTGCCGTAATCCTCCCCATCAAATATTTGGGCGACAGGTGGAAAATTGTTCTGCCAGCTGAGGAAGACAAAATCCATCCCTCCCGGCAATTTTCCGCAATGAAAACTCCCAAAAATGAATGTGCAATAAGTTGTGGAGATAAATCTGGGATATTATCGTGCGCCAGCAGCGTGCTGGGAATCTTCAGGCGCAGACGAACCCCGCTTATCTGGGCGTTAAAAATCTCATTTCTCCCGCCGAGTGCACAGGGTGAGAGACACCCACTGGGGCTGCCACTCGACGCTGTCACCTCTGCACCTGGGTTCCTCCAGCTGGGATGCTCGGGGGCTGCTGGGATCATGGACTGGGGACGTCTGAGCACACCTGGGAACATTCCCTCTGCTCCCTGTGGCTCAAGAGGCAGCCTGGAGGTGGCTGTGGGGAAGGGGAAGGGACAAACACTGCCTGGAATCAGGGCTGGGGCTGTCTGAGAGGGACAGGAGGAGCTGGGAGCAGCCCCTGCCACAGCCTGGACACTCCTCTGTCCCTGGAAGGGAAGCCAAGGCTGGGCCAGCTCCTCCTCTCCCTGCCAGGAGCACACCCGGGGTTCCTCATGGAGCAGAAAAGCTCTGTACCCCCAGACATTCCCATTTCTGGCATTTTTTCCTACACAGCCCCTTTTCTTCCCCAGCTTCTCACCACCAGCAGCACCAGCGTTGTCACCCAGATCACTCCTCACACAGAGCCCGCCCGAGAGTGTCACCAACAGAGGCCCTGGGTGTCACCAGGATGTGGCTGTGGCTGCTCTGTCACACACAGAACCATTCCTCAGAAGGACTTTTCTGCCTCTGAGCCAGGCCATTTTCCCAATCCTCATTTCTCCTTCTTTCCAGTCTCCTCTCCCTGAGCTCCCAGTCCTTGCTCAATCCCTGTGCCCCTGACACCACTCACTCACACCTTTATTCCCATAAAACAGAAGGAAGTTTAAAATATCCCACCTTTACCCACAAATTCCGGCCTTCATTCTCCTCTGGCTCCGTGTCAGAATTATTCTGGAGCTCCATGAACATTTCCAGTTCCATGGAATTCATTAAAGGAATTTCCACCAACCACCCCGTCCCTGGCTACAGCAGGGGAGGGCATTTATTTTCCCCAACGAGGATTAATTTGTTGATAAAACATTCCTGGCCCTTCCTGTGCCACAGAGATGAATGTGCATCCCACTGTAATCCCTTCTGGATCCTAAATTTATTTATATCCGAGCTATACATATTTATAAAAATGATATATTGCATTTATTAAATATTAAGGGGGTTACAAACTTGAAGAATCTTTCACACATTCATACATTTATTTAACATCTAGATTTTTTTTTTTTTTGGAGCAGTATGCAAGCAATATAAATCTTTAAAGGGAAATGGATTCTCCAGCATCCCAAACAGATGGGTCTGTAACTAAAAGTCTCCCAGCACGGGGTGTGTGAGGAGTCTCAGGCTTCTCCCGAGCACAGTGACCTTGCTGAGCATCAAACTCCACCCTCAGCCCCTGCCAGGAGGGAATTACAGCCTGGAAAACAGGGACTGGGGGGGTTGGAATCGCTGCTTTCCGAGCAGGCACCAGGACAATTCCCAGCACAAAAGGAACTTCCCCTCCCACACATCCCTGGTTTCAGCCAGAGCCACTTCCACACACGGGGAATGGGGAAGGAGCCGTGGATCACTGCCCCTCTGCGGTCATTTCAGATTTATGTACAAAGGTACCAAGGAAATGAGAGCTGGGGCTGCCCTGGGTGGATCAGGGGCTGTGGCTGCTGCCAGGGGAGATCAGAACCAGCAACAGAGGGAAGGGGATCCATCCCTCCATCCCTCAGGGCCCATCCACAGCCCCTCCGTGTCCAAAGTGACACCAGGGATGACCCTGCCCTGCCCCTGCTCCTGGGGACGCTGCTCTGCCTCTCAGTGAATGACTAGATAATTCCCTCCCAGGAACCCTGAACGGAGCATTTCTGTCCAGAACCACCAAAAATCCCTTTTATGGCCCAGCAGAGCGGCTGCAGAGCACAGAGCTCACCCTGAGCCCCCTCCCAGGCTGAAATCAAACCCCAAAGCCCTGAGCCCCTCCCAGGCTGAAATCAAACCCCAAAGCCCTGAGCCCCTCCCAGGCTGAAATCAAACCCCAAAGCCCTGAGCCCCTCCCAGGCTGAAATCAAACCCCAAAGCCCTGAGCCCCTCCCAGGCTGAAATCAAACCCCAAAGCCCTGAGCCCCTCCCAGGCTGAAATCAAACCCCAAAGCCCTGAGCCCCTCCCAGGCTGAAATCAAACCCCAAAGCCCTGAGCCCCTCCCAGGCTGAAATCAAACCCCAAAGCCCTGAGCCCCTCCCAGGCTGAAATCAAACCCCAAAGCCCTGAGCCCCTCCCAGGCTGAAATCAAACCCCAAAGCCCTGAGCCCCTCCCAGGCTGAAATCAAACCCCAAAGCCCTGAGCCCCTCCCAGGCTGAAATCAAACCCCAAAGCCCTGAGCCCCTCCCAGGCTGAAATCAAACCCCAAAGCCCTGAGCCCCTCCCAGGCTGAAATCAAACCCCAAAGCCCTGAGCCCCTCCCAGGCTGAAATCAAACCCCAAAGCCCTGAGCCCCTCCCAGGCTGAAATCAAACCCCAAAGCCCTGAGCCCCTCCCAGGCTGAAATCAAACCCCAAAGCCCTGAGCCCCTCCCAGGCTGAAATCAAACCCCAAACCCCTGAGCCCCTCCCAGGCTGAAATCAAACCCCAAACCCCTGAGCCCCTCCCAGGCTGAAATCAAACCACAAACCCCTGAGACCCCTCCCAGGCTGAAATCAAACCCCAAACCCCTGAGCCCCTCCCAGGCTGAAATCAAATCACAAACCCCTGAGCCCCTCCCAGGCTGAAATCAAACCACAAACCCCTGCCCAGGGCTGATGAACACGACTTCCAGGAGAAGTGGATGAATGAGGGGACTCCCCAAATTAACTCCTCTCCCACTAAAAATTTCATGTTTCACCTGCTCACGTGGATTCCTGCCTTGTTCCCAGAGCTGTGTCTCTGGTGAGATCCGGGTTCTCAGTTAATCTTAATTATTGAGACAATGATATGGAAATGCTCATTTGGAAAAAAAAACTCCCACAACAGGAGCTCAGAGAGAAATTCAACTTCATTTCATCCAGGCCGAGTGAGAAACCAAGCTCCAGAAATGGGGCCTTTATTCCAATGCTGAGAGCTTGAGACCACAGCAATAATAAATGATGAAATTACAATTTAGGGACACTCAGTGGCCGAGTAAGACATCACAGTGCAATTCTCAACAACTGAGCCTTAAATCCCTGATGAGCTCATTAAAACTGGTCTGAGGAGGGCTGCAGCTCTTTCTGCTCCTTCAGGTAACTCCGACTTGCTGAGAAAATTGGGACCATTAAGTATTAATAGACATAATTCCGACATCCAGTGCCCAATTTAAATATGAGTTTAGAGGAGAAAAACACCAGATTTCCCAAATTCCTGTAAAATCATGTATTGGCTGTATGTTCAGGTATTTCCAGTCCTTGTTGCACTTTGCACAAATTAAATTTAATGATGGATCTTCACATTCTGAAATTTTATTTCATTGTGATTGGGGAAACAAACTTCATCTGCAGTTAAACAATTTAGTTCGGGACATAAAGTTTTATAACTTTACAAAACAAATTTGGGATTTCTGTCCAGGTTTTGAAGTATCTGGTGTCCCTTTCAACAGGAAAGATCCAATTAATTGAGGTTTTCTACACATGCAGAGAGACTGAGCCACAGATTTTTCAGATCTCTCCGCAAATTCCGTCAGAGCAACAAGTGGCATTTAAGGAATATTTTAACGTGTTTGCAGCAGCTGAACACAGCAAACCAAGGAGGGGAGCTGTGCTCTGGGCACTGGAGCCGTTCTGGGTTCTACACCCAGGACCAGCCTGTTCTGGCTGCTCATTTTGTGCTTTTTCAGGGTATTCAGCGACAAATATCTCCTGAAACGCGACCTCCATGCAATTAAAATTAAACAGTGAAGCATCCCGGCACTGTAATGTTGTTACAGACCTGCGAGGCATTTGGATTTATTTCTGTTACTGCAGCTCCCAGCAGCTGTTTTCTGCACTAGGACATGATCAGATTTCTGTGTTAATTGTTCGGATAAGGGAATATTTTGCAGTTCTTCTTTCCCTCTTCCCTTTCCAATCAGATAACTCTGGATAAAGCAACTGAAGCAAAGATATCCCGCATGAAGTGGGAGAGCAAAGCCAAGCCAAGCCAAGCCCCCCATCCCCCAGAGCTGCGCCTGGTTTGGAACAGAGAGGAAACCTCGCTGCCTGCTCCTGATCCCCCTGGGACACCCTCGCAGCCAGGGCTTCCTCCCACGGGCCTTTCTTGGAACTTTATTCCCTTTTTTCCTGGCTGAAGCCAGCCCAAAGTGAGCTGAGCCCCTCCAGACCCTGCCAGGGTGAGCGGAACAGACCCACCTGAGACATGCCCAGCTCAGGGGCAGCATCCCCCACCCCAACCCCATTTCTGCCACAAATCTGCCCAGAACCATCCCCCAGGCAGTTGTTTACCCATCTCTTATCTCATTCCCCGTTATCCCCCCGCTCCATTTCCCTCCCCGTGAATCAGAGCCCGGGGTGGTGACACTCCCCTGACTCTGCTGTCACCACCTCACCTCCCTTCTCTGTCACTTCTGCTGCTGTCCCGATCAGGAGCTTCAGCTGCCTGTTTACTCAGCCCCCCGTGGGGGAAGGAACAAAAGAATCCCCGAAAAAACAAAGGGAAAGAGAAAAACAGCCCCAAAAAAAACCCCCATTTGGAAATGCTCTCCCGCAGGAACCTCCCACACCGAACGCCCCTACAGCTGACAGTTTTGTGCAGCACAAAGATTAATAATTTTCAAAACCTGACATTTTCCATCTGAATCACAAGCTACTTTGTGAGAAATCTTTTCCATATCCTGCTCCATGCTGCTTCTCACGGAGAAGGGCATTTTAGGCTGGGGCTGCTTTTGTCATGTTAAAGACGCGGCAGATTTACAGCTGCTGGCTCTGCAGAGGAACTCGTGCTGCAAACACGCACGGGGGGATCTGGATTCCAGAGGATCCTCATTTTCCAGCCGGGGGGATCTGGATTCCAGAGGATCCTCATTTTCCAGCCGGGGGGATCTGGATTCCAGAGGATCCTCATTTTCCAGCCGCATTCCCTGCACTGAAATCCCCACGCTGCCACCTGCACACCTCGGAGAAGCCAAAATCACCCAAGCCCTTCCTCTCCTCCCCTCAAACCAAAGCCCTCCCCAGAGTCCCAGCTGCCCCTTCCATGAATTTCCTCATTTTCGCCTTTACCTGCTCGTGGTTTCGAGCAATTTTACTCAATATTGCAGTTTCTGATCTTTTACAGAATCTCGACAAGATTTTTTTTATGCCTAGTTTTTTTACGAAGTCTACAAAATTCTACGGAATTTTCCAGATCTCCACAAAGGGGCCTGGGGGTGACACCAGCTCTGGGATCTCCAGCAGTTACTGATGGGAAAATTCCTGCCTGTGGGGTCAGGGAACACCGGCCCCCTTTGCTTCAGCATTTCAGGAAGGGCCAGCCCAGCATCCTGAGAACATCTCAGTTATCCCCTAAGACTGGAAGAAACTTTGAGGGTGAGATTTTAGGTTGATTTCTAAAGTAATATTTTCGCTTTTCCTTTTTTTTTCAGACTCCATGAAATCAGAATTTCCCCTGCTACTGCTCAGTTAACAACCCCTATTTCTTTTCTGTGTAGGAAAGGGAACACCACGACCCAAACAGCTTTTCCAGCAGATAAAAGGCTCTGGGGAAGGAAGGGCAGTGATTTTCCTCGGGTCCTGGTCAGGACTGAACTCCTGGCAGAGAACAAAGCCGCCCCTTCAGATTCCAATTCACACTTCAATTTTCCCGAACCACACTCCTTGTAATACAAGGCATTACATCCTCCATAACTTATCCTCAAATTGCTGGTAATTTTTATGTTGAACAAGCACCCATTTGCAGGGGTTTTTGTGCCATTAGGAGTGGGAATATTCCAATTTGGAAGCGGAGGCTGATGGCTGGAGAAGCAGCGTCGCTCCCTGTAATGCAACCCACAGGCTGAACCCAGAATGGCTCAGAAATACGGAATACAGACCTTGGGACTGAATGCTGTGGATTTTTATAACACCCAGAGCTGGAAACCTGATGAAAATCTGCTATTTTTCGTCCCTAACAGGGCAAGGGAAGAGGGTGAGCAGCCACCTCTGCACTCTCACAACTCACCAGCCGCTCTCAGAACAAAAAGCAGCAATAACATCCCACAACACTCCCATTTTTTTTCCCCCAGCACGTCAAAAACTATGGAGTATGACATTAAAATCCATCTCCTTCAAGCTCCCCGAACATGATGTTTAAGTGGAGTTCCTCGGTGTTGGGAGCCGTGGCGCATTATTGGGTGTAATAAATGTCAGCCCTCAGTGATGGGTGAGGAACCAACTCCTCTGGGAGCTGCTCCCGCTGCAGCTGGGATGGAAAACAGGCTGTTGATCCAGCGATCTTCCCGATTCCATCCTTCCCCACGTGAAGCACGTTTACACCCTGCTGCATTCCCACTCCATCCCTGTTTCCCCGATGCTCTCCCACCCCTCATTTTGCCGCTGCACCCTCCCGCAGGTGAGGCCGGCTCAGCTCCTCCAGCACCATCCAAACCCCGTCTGGAACCTTCCCTTCTCGGTGCTGTGTGAGCAGCTAAAAATAACCCCCAGCCGGTGACAGCACCGAGGCTCCAATTTAGCTCGGAGCAGCTCTCAGACTGCTTTTAAAAAGTCAATGAGCCTGAAGCACATGCTTGACTCGCAGCTTGTGCCGAGCTCCTCTGCCCAGCCTGCCGAACCCGGGGATTGCATCCCGGCTGTGCCGGGGGTGTCTGACCCCCCCAGATGCTCTCACCCCCGACAGAATATTTAACTCTCAAGCCGGATTTGGTTCAGACACGCGAGGGAGAGCTGGAGTCAATCTCAGCCCTCCCTGTGCCTCCCCCTTTGGGATCAGCAGCACGGGGAGCTGCTCTGATGGAACAGGCTCCCTGCAACGTGTCCGTGCTGGAAAACTTCAAATTCCTGCGGCTTCGCAGCTGGATCCCATTGATCAGCACGGCAGGGAACAGAGTGAGACACAACAGCGCGCAGACAGCACGATCCCCGCTACAGGCGGCGTTCGGGGACACGAACAGCTCCAACAAAGGGTGGCAGATCTGTTCTGGGGCCGGGAGCCCTGAGCACTTTGTCACTCACTGAAGCAGCTCTGCCAGAGCAACACACGCTTCGTGTCGGGAGCCGAGAACAGAGAGGGAGCGCAGCGGCGACAATCTCCTTATTAATCATGTACAAAGCCCTCCCTCAGCAGCTCAGACGGCCTGGCAGAGACAAAGGCATCCCCGGGCTCTGTTTGGAGGCAGAACAAAGTGTCGAGGGTTTCATGTCGCTTCTAAACGCCGACTGATCCTAAAGAGCCTTGGGAACATCTCTGGGGCCGTGCCTGTGACAGCGACAGGCTGCTGAGGAGGGATCATCCCCACAAACACTGCCTCAGCACCGAGAACTCATCCCAGCCCATCCCAGTCCATCCCATCCCATCNCCTCAGTCCATCCCCGTTGCTCCGGGGCCCCTCTTTATGGGTCCTGTCTCTGTGCCTTTGGGAGGCTCCTCATGGGCCCATCCCAGCCCATCCCAGCCCATCCCAGCGCATCCCAGCCCATCCCAGCGGGCTGCTCCCTTCCATCCCTCATTTACCCCGTCCCAGAACTGCCCCACAATGGAAACCTGCTCCCCCTCCACTTCAAACTGTTCCTCTGAGCAAATTCCAGCACTGCGAGGGAAGCAGAGGCACCTCTGGGATGTGCCACCCCTCCTGAGACCCTGCAGAACCCCTCGGGTGCAGCAACAGCCCCAGCCGGGCTCTGCCCCCGCCCTCTGCTCATCTGTTATGGGAAAAGCTCTGGGAAGAGTGTGGAATTATTCAAGAGCCCTGCTCCAGTGCCCTGTGAACAATATCCTTTTCATATCTGCAGGATGATAAAATCACTTGTTACTTCACTGCTGCTTGAGTCATCCTCTCGCAGCATTATTAACCCCTGCTCACAGCCTGCTCGGGGACTCGGAGCCCTTTTGTTCCAAGACTTGAAGATTTATTTGTCAAGTCTGACAGCTCTGATCTTGTCTTGCAGGGAACAGCAATGCCTGAACAGGAATTTATGAAATCATGAGCTGCAGGAAATAGCCAAAATCACGGCAAGGGTTGATGCTGGAAACGAGGAGGAGATAAACAACACAGAGATAAAAATCTGCATTTCCATAAAAAAAGACTCTCTAAAAAGATCTAAAAGCATCAAGGAACAGGGCAGTGATAAATCTCACGTGTGCTTAACGTGTGGTTTAAATATTTTTAAGAAGATATAAGAACATTTAGACTCCATTCAGACATCTTTCATTCTGGATCTTGAGAAATCAACAGGTACAAATGAGACACGTTTCGTGTAAAAATGAGATTTTCTTTGCTTATGCCCAGGTGCTAAAACGAGTGGTGGGAACTTAAATACACGAAAAACAGAAAAGGGCAGAAAACAAGCCCTGGATGTCATCAACATCATCAGGCCTTCCCAGGGCAGTGTTATGACATTTTAAAGCCATTTTCCTCATCGCAGAACTCCATCATCTCCTGTGAGAAACGCGACCCTTGGGCACAGGTGATGCCTTAGGTTTTAACTTCTATATTTTCAAATTCTGTACTGCTCAGAGTGTAACTCTGAAGTTCCTTGGAGCCTGGAATTCCTGCTCTCTCGTACTGGGCAGACAGAACAAAGCCTCTCCAGGCTTTGCCTTCAAGGACAGCCAGGCTGTTTTTAGGCCCAAAATGTGTAAACTAAAGATTCTAAGGGGGGCAAGCTGAGGGGAGTTACATCATTAAACTGGGGCTTTAATTGGAGAATGAACCCTGATATGCAAATGATCCAAACCTATCAAAGTGTGAAGAACTCGTGACCTGGGGTCCATCTTGGGGTCCAATTTTTGGAAGGAGCCTCTGGCTCCCCCAGGGTGTACCTTGAAGGCCCTTCAAATAAATACCTGTCTTTATTCCCTTCCTCTTGTCTAGTCTCTGTTTCTGGGTGGCTGCAGGAGGCATCACAGGCAGCACCGTTCACCACCAGGATCTAATCAAGCACAAACCCGACTCGATCGGATCCTCCCCACCCCAAGTCCCAGGAGTGGCACGCTCTGGGTGCTCTCAGCCTGCATTTAGGTGACATCGGGCCGGGTATTTGAGCACAAACCATAAATCACACCAGCACAGAAATTACAGCCGGCCCCTCTGGTGTGAAGTTTTGTGTCTTATTGAAGTCAGGAAGCAAACCCACAAATCTTGGGATTTACGGACGTCCAGAACTGCCCCTAGCACTGGGCTGGACATTAAACCTGAGCCCTGTCCCAGTGCCCACCCTGAGCCAGCCCAGCAGGGACAGACCCTGCCTGGGCTCGGGCTCCCCCAGGCACACCAGGAGCTGCTCTGTCTCTGCGAGGAGAATAAATCAGAATAAATCGGCACGGATGAATTTCACCTTTGCCAAAGCCCAGCCCTCAGCTCATCCATCATCCTCCATCAGGCAGGGCTTTAGTGAACAGGAGTAGAAGAGGAGTCAATAAAAAATGCTGAAATACCACCCAGGCTGTGCTCGCTGTGCTTTTCATTTGGTAAATAAACGCCTTCCGCTGGGATTAAACGCTCCGTGATCCTGGGAATGGATCTCCAGGCACAGCTCCCTGCCATGGCCTCAGACACTCAGCCCAAACCTCCCTGCTGCTCCATTTCCAGCACTAAAAGGGGTGTGAAAACTCTGGAGTTCAAAATACCGCCCTTTTTATGGTTTTATGGAGTCTTAACTACACAAACAAGGGATGTGTGTCTTACGGGGAGAAGCAGCAGTGCAATAATATCCCAAAATCTGGTGGAATACTCTGTTAATTAGGCTGAGCTGAGCCCCAAAAGGCACATTCTGTCTCGTTTTTTGAGGGCTAATTAAGAATAATATCGAGGGGGAAAAAAAAATCCCCATGAAATCCCTGTGTCTGAATTAAGCAGCTTGGGCAGGAGAAGGGCTTCTGCTGCAGGGGTTCTTACAGGGCTGAGAAGATTTTCCATTCTGGTCACCTCCTCGTTGATCTGGTTTTTAAATAATGCCCACTGGATGGTGAATATTTAATAAGTTTTCCTTATGGTGGTATAAAATCTGGCCATAAAACGAAGCGAAAGAGGAAAAAAGGATGCTCAGAGGTTGGATTTTCCAAGTGCTCTGTGGTCAGGGGTTCATTTCAGGAGAACACGGAACCAACTTTGAAAAAAACCCCAACAAAACCCAGGAAAGCCCAGCCAAGCAACAATTCATTGTCAGGTACATCCAATATTTCCAATGCTGGGATCTGAATCCCAGAGCCTGGAGTTTGCAACGAAGAGTTTGGCAGAAGTCAGGAGCAGCCTTTTGGGGTACAAGGAGTGGCTGTAAGAGCACATTAAATCCCTGCTTCCCCCTGGAATTAAACACCACAACCACAACCTGCTCACTGGGAAAAATCCCATTCGGAATTTCCAGGGTGGAGGTGGCAATTCCTTGTGGGGTTGTGGGAGAGTTGATCCATCAGCACGGCACGAGGAACAGGCCGAAGGAGGGAGGGAACAGCAGCAGGAATATCCCTTACCCACGGGATTTCCACAGCTGAGGAGCATCCCCCAGCCCAGGGGAAGAGCTCCCGTCCCCCTCCAGACAGAGATGAAAGATTCCCTGTCTGGAATTGCATAACCAGAATGCAGCAAAGCCTTTGCAAACACCAACTGCCTGGTTCTGGGCTCGCTGGCAGATCCCATCCATAAATTAGCCGAGGTTGTGGAGGCTTCAAGGAGAACTTTTTACTCCCCACTTGCTGCCCTATTATGCTCAGTAATGCACAACACAACACCCGCACTGACAAGCACCAGAGGGAAAAGGAATAAAAAGGAGCAGTAGGGAAGTAGCAAAATGAGGGAAAAAACCTGTTCAGCAATCTTTAACGAGGTCCTGCTGGTCTCTGGCTGCGGCTTCTGAGAGCGAGGCAGAGAAATTCCATGTAATTACAATAAAATCCTCAAATACAAACTGGATCAAATCAGGTTTTTGAGGCAACAATGGACTGTTCTTTTTGTGAGTGACTCTGATGTCGGAGAGTAACTGAGTAACAAATCTCATCTTTCTCACTTTTATCCCCTTACAATTTGAAACTCTGGATTTTAAACTGGTTTTGTTTGGAATAGACAGACTCTTACTCTTGTCTGCTCCTTCTTGGTTCAAGAATGGGAATTTTCACCCGAGCATGACTTTCTGACTGGCAGTAGCATTGTCTGGAGAGTGAGAAAAGTGCATTTTGAAGAAAAAAAACCCCAAACCATAAAAAGGATGCCAAAGAGGAGCCTGATGGTGGCTGCTGGCTGTGTCTGGCTCTTGCTCCCAACCCGCTGAGCAGGGACTTTGTGTTCCAAAGGCTGACTCAGGAGAGGGGCTGAGGGTGTCAAACCTGAGCAAAAATCAGAAGTGCCCCCGTGTCCCCTGCACTTTGCAGCCGCTGGCTGCCACTGACCCTGAGCCTGCCGGGTGATTCCTGCCTGAAAACACCAATTTGTTGGAGCTGCAGCCCCTGGGTCAGGGACTTGCTCTGCTCTCTGCTCTCCCCTCCCTGTGGGCCCTGCTGCAGCTGAACCTGGGCCAGGATATGTGGTTAATAAAATATGAGCTCGGGGAAGAGAGGTTATTCCAGGGGAGGAATAAATTCCAGGGTAAATTCATCTTGTCCCCGCTGCAGGACCATGTCCTCACCCCTGGATCTGCAGGACAGGATCCTCCTAAAGCTCTTGTCATTCCTCCTTTTCCCTGTCCCCTGGACAGCAGTCACACTCACAGCACTTTTTATCTCTTGCTAAAAGCAATATAAAATTTTTATCTCTTCCTCTGTAGCGACATAAACAGAGAAAGCAAAACACGGCCGCCCTGGGGAGAATTCGGGCGGCCTGGCCCTGTTTGTTTCCTAAAACTCCCCTTTTATGGCACCTGCGTTGTCCCTGTGAAATATCACCTGTGCTGGTGACAGAGCAGGCAATAAACGCCCTCCTCCTGCCGGGGCAGCAGCAGGGAGCTGTTAAGGGACAGGGACAGGGGAAGGATGGCAGCGCAGGAGGCAGAATTGCTGCCTTTAATATTCATTACTGCCAAATCGAGGCACGTAAAGGCGTTTTTCACTACCTCCTGACAAGCCCTGACGCACCTGGAATGAAAGAAGCCGGCTCTGGGGCTGCTGGCAGGTCCAGGTGGGGCTGTGATGGCCCCAAACCCTGCGGGTCCAGGGCAGCGCCAGCCCCGCTCGGCACAGCGCGGATCCCGGCGGGGAAAATGAGCAGTGGAGTTTAGCCTGGCGCTGAAAGTTGCTAAAATGATAATTACAGGAAACAAAAATCCCACTGCCTCTCAGAGGAACATATGATTCAGCCACATTTAGCTGGTTTGGGGAAAAATACCGGCTGGTGGGGTCCCGTTCCCAGCAAGCGCTCACATCGGTGGCACCTCCAGTTTGCCCAGTACAGCTGCTCCCAGTTGCTCCACGCCAGCCCCTGGAGCTCCCTCAGGGTGCTCTGATCATCCCCTCCATCCCCCAGAATCCCAAACCTGCCTCGGCCAAGCAGGTGAGCTCAGCAGCTCCCAGACAGAGCCACGGAATAACAATTAACAGGATAATGACCCTGAGCCACCAGCCCTCCCCACCGAAGGCAATAATCACATTTTGGGAAAGCCAAATGCCTCCCTGCAGGGTTCTGACTAATGGCACCATAATTTACTGTAACCTCCACGTTTCCCACCTCACTCCGTTCACGGATTTCCAAATGACACCGGAATTGTGTTGTTTGCACTTTTAATCTAGTAAAAAAAACCTCTCCGGCAGCCACACACATTCCATGGGGGAGGATTCCTAATTTATGTAAAGTATTACAGAAAATGATCTATATGACAGTTTGGTATAAAATGCTAAATGCAAGTCATTACTCACTGAAGATAATTTGAGAGTATTGTGTCAGGGGAGACATTAGATTGCAGAGGATAAAAAGTTGGAATAGGTATTCACATATTTATCCAGATTTGCATAATCAGCTGCAGGAGGTGGTGGGTGTTCTCCTGGGCCCAACTAACACACAACGAACTCAACAACAGTTGGGAAACTTCCGATTTTTTTCCCAAACTATCCACACAATTCCTGTTTCGGGGGGTGGGTTTTGGTCTTCCAAAGATAGCAGTAGTTCCTATCCCAGAAAAAAGCCCATTCCTGGATTTTGGCAGTGTTTGGAAGCGGCCAAAGCTGGTCCCAGCTGGCTGAGGGGATGGAGGCACTGCAAGGGCAGTTCGGTACCTGCTCAATTAAAACATTCATTGATTGCTCCAGCTCTGCAGTGGGAGGATTGATCTCTTATTCTCTCATGGGGAAAGGGGTCCCACGTCTCCCCAGCAATGGGAGAAGGGGCGGTGATACCACAAAACTGAACAATCCTCATTCATCCCCGGCTATCCACGGAATTTGGGGCCGTTTCTGTGCTGACACCACCCAGGGGCTTTGCTGGAGTGTCAGGGAGCAGCTCCAAGCTGCCTTCCTCTGCCAGCTGGAAACTTCAGCCAGCTCCTCTTCAAGGAAGAGCTATTGATTTTGTACTCTGGAGAGTGATGCTGGAAATTACAACTGTCCCACTGGAAATTATCCCTTTCTCCCCCTCAGACTGGCGCAGCAGCCGGAGTGCATTAACTGCATTCCAAACACTCCCGTGCCCAGCTGCAGAGCTGGATTTACACCAGAGAACATCAGCATTTAACCCAGACAGCTCCTAACGAGGCACCTGGAAACATCCTCCACACCTCAGCAGTTTTGGGGCCATTTCCCCGGAATTAAGGAGCCGCCAGAGCTGCAGGAGCTCACACAAAGCCCTTCCTTCTCCCCAACAAGAGGAACTGTGTGCCTGCCCAGCCCTTCCCTGCTTCTCCTCCTGCCCATTCCAGCTCCCCCAGCCTGGAGGTTTCCCCTTCCTGCAGGGTTTGTGCTCTCAGAGCTGGGGTTTTCATCGTTCCCTCTCCTGGTGAGGTCTCTGTGCTGCCTGCAGCTCCCTGGGCTTGATCCTCCCTGCTCCCTTCTGTTCCTGATTAGCCCAGATCCACACTAACCCTCTCCCAGACAGATAAGCAGCTCCCCGTTTCCAGGGCTCAAATAAATTCAGTGGAATTCAAGGTGCAGAGCTCTTGCTGTGGCACGTTCCAGTCCCTGCTTCTCCATTGTCATCCTTAAATTTAGGGCCTTTCCATCGGGGTAGGGAAGGGCCCAAGGGCACCTGTGTTTTCAGGACAGCAGGATCCCTCTGCCAGGCAATGAAGGAACATCCTGAACCCTGCAGGCACTGCAGCTGTGCCCCACCACGCTCAGGGACCCTCGGCTGTGGGACAGGTTTGGTGTCCCGGCATCTCCCTGGCTCTCAGGAGGGACACCTTGAGCTCAACAACCTCCAGCCCACGGAGAGACGACTCAAACACATTCCCAAAGGAAAAGCTCTTCCTCCAGAAAGGCAGGAAAGGGCCAAACACCCCAATGTGAGCAGAGTCCCTGCAGAGAATGATGCCTTAGGTTTTAACTTTTATATTTTCAAATTCTGTACTGCCTAGAGTGTAACTCTGAAGTTCCTTGTAGCCTGTAATTCCTGTTCTCTCATACTGGGTAGACATAACAAAGCCTCTCCAGGCTTTGCCTTCAAGGACAACCAGGCTGTTTTTAGGCCCAAAATGTGTAAACTAAAGATTCTAAGGGGGGCAAGCTGAGGGG
>VZRV01001026.1:38480-51306 GCA_013398115.1 Falcunculus frontatus | reverse complement strand
ATTTTGGGTTGGGCTCCCCCACACTCATTTTGGGGTCCCTCCCCCCCATTTTGGGTTGGGGTCCCTCACACACATTTTGGGGTCCCTCACACACATTTTCCCCGGTCGTGGATTCTAAAAGAACACGACAGAAGAGTTGGTTCAATGCTGTGTGAAAGAGTCGCTGTAAATTAAAAATTAAAAAGTATTCACCAGCTCCAGAAAGAGTTCAAGCCCATCTGTTACTATAAATTACCTTTTGTTCCTTTATCTTAATGGAACCATATGCCAGGGGCTGGGAGCTGACAGCTGAGTGTTCCTCTCCCCTTATCTCCTGTTTGGGATCCACAATTAACACCGAGCTTTAATCACAATCACACACCCTCTGCATTCCCTGACAGGGCTGGGGCAGAAGCCTCGGGATGATTCCATTTCAAGGGTGTGAGTCAGGAAAATCTGGATCCCTGCGGCTCCCCTTGGTTTGCTGGGGGTCACTGTTATTTATAACCAATAATTTCCATTAATCCACAGTGATCAAAGTTCATTTGGAGGCTCTGGGAAGTCTCTGTAACATCCTCCAATGAACCTGTGCTCGGTTCCCTGTGTTTTGTGGAGCTCCAGCAGCTCACAGGACCCAGGGCAGCGTTTTCCCAAACTGTTGAGATGTAATAAATCAAAATTCCCTTTGGATGGGTGGGAATAGCACACACCTGACCCAGCTGGTGCCAGTGGAGAGGCACAGATGGGAAAATTGCAGCCAGCACGGGCTGGAGCGAACAGACCCTGCACTAAACCAGACAAATTGTAGGATTTGGGCACAGTCAGGTTCCCAGGGAATGCCAGCATCCTCTCGGCTCCGATTCCAGCCAAGCCCACAACCACACATCAGACCTGCCACGGCCCGGATTCAAGAAATAAAATTAAAAAAACCCTTTTAAAATAAACCCCAGGGGTTTGACAAACTCCCTGTTTTGCTCATTTTCTATTTAAAATCCCACTCAGGAGCTCTTAGGGCAGACAAAGATGGGCTTAGTCCAAACTGATCCCACCATTTTTCTCCTTGAGGATGAACTTCAATCCTCGGAGTGTTAAAGCCTGGAAATGAGGGGCTGATAAGGACAGCAAAGCACATCTCCCTCCCTCCTTAATCTCTCCATGAGGGTTTATCTTGTCACAGCCCAGTCAGGCTGGATGATCTCAGGCAGTCCCATCACCAGCTCAGGCACAACAACCCCGCTACAGGCTCCTGAAATCTGCTGGAATTGGGAAATGCCCTTTCCAGTGACTCTGTCCCTCGCTGTCCCCTCACCTCCATGGTCAATCAGCACTCCTGTCCATTTCCAGTCATTATTTAACCTCAAAATATCACATTATCCAGCCTTAACAGCACCAAAAATGTTACAGGAATAATTTAAGAAAAAAATCAATTAATGGGCACCCACCCTCAAAAATCCCAAACCAACCCCCGTCACTCAGAAAAACCCAAACCACCAAAACCTCACAACGCCTCAGAAAACCCTTCCCATCCCTCGGCCTGGCCACACCTGGGGGAACACCTTTAATATTTGAGTTCAGCAGCCCCTGCTGAAGGTGAGCCCCGGGTGTTGGAGTTCCAGCTCTGACTGGAAGCCGACACAAGGTCGTGTCCCCAGAGCTCCCATCCGTCCTCGTCAGCTCCACCAATTCCACACCTGCACACTCACGTTCCTCCTAAAACCCGGAATGAAGATTTAATGCTGCCCATCAGGGAGGCGTGGAGGGGATGGACACGCTCCTGCCTCCCCCACAAGGTCAGGCAGGGCGGAAAAACTCCTTTTCCAGGGAGAGAACTCCCAGCAAGGTCTGGCCTGGCCCTCAGAGGGAGGAAGGAGGGTTATTGGGAGGAATTATTTACCTGTTCACACCCTAATCTGTGCTCAGGGTGAGAGTAAACACAGCTCCAGCTCTGTTTGTGCTCATCAAAACCTCCCAAAGCCTGACACACAATTTAAAAACATGCCATCAGCTGCGGGGAGGAGGGAGCAGCCGGGCTGGGGACGAGCTGCAGACACAAATCCTCCTTTCCCAGGGCTGATGTGACACCTGCATCAGGCACTCACTCACAGCCTGCCGGGGATGAGCAGGAGGTGTTGCTGTGGCACCCAAATCTCCGTGTTCCTGCTCATGGGAGTGCTGGAGAGCGACTCCCCCAGGCAGAAACCCCCTCGAGTCGTGGTGAGAAAGTACGAGTCTTCCTCAGATGAAGTAAAAGAGTCTTCCTCCCTCTGAACTTTTCACCTTGCTCCCCTGCACACGCTCTTTGTGTTCCTGGCCCAAGTCCAAACCTCAAGGCTGGTTTAAGTCAGTTTTAGGTTTGAAAACAGGATCTTTGGTCAAGATTCCTTCTCTTTATCAATAGTCTTAGATCTTCTCATTCCGCTTTGGTAGGCGCAGTGAGTGTTGAGCAAGCTGTAGGCATTGTTTTTAACAAACAGTTTCTTAATAATCGTTTAACCTCTGCTTCCCCTCTTTCCCTGGATTCAGTGGGAGATGCCAAGGGAGGTTTGGAGAGGATTCCCTGAGCTTCCCATGGCAGCAGAGCAGAGGGCAGGGGACAGGAGCCAGCGCTGCAGCCTCCTCCCCAGGAAAGCAGAGAGTTCTCCTGAAGGGAGACTTCAGCTCAGCACCAGGAAAAGCTCTTTGGGAATGGGATCGTGGAAGTTTCTCTGGGAAAACGGGAACATCCCATGTTTACACCCAGGCTGGGCGTTGGCACAGGAACACATAATCACGGCATGATTATATGCAGGTGCTTTTATTGAAGAGCTCTGGGAATCAGGGGTACAGACCCAAATCTGACTCCGACACGGATTCGAGATGGATACATTTTATACCCTTTCCTTACATAACTGTTGTATAATCATATGTTAATCATTCCCTTAATATTGCTCGATTGTGTATATTGATTTCACCCGAGCATGAGGTTTAAGCCCCCTTCCCACAACATTCCTTATGAGTGTGGTTCCTTTCTGATGATTCTTGTTGCGATTAAACAATTATTTTTTCATTATATTTAATTACTAAGCAATCATCGCATTTAACTTTATCATCTCCCATACAGGTGGGCACACAGGTGCAGGTTCACATGATTTTAGCAAAGACAATGCCCCCTCCCCTTCCCAAGGCCTACTTTAGCTTCCGCGATTTTCAGAAACATTTTAACCCTATGCTATCACGGGCACACTGGAAAGTGCTCTGTGGGCAAATCCAGGGAGATAATCCCAGGTGGGACCCCCAAAGTGCTGCTTTCCTGCCCAAAATCCCCTCTGGGAGCACCCAAAGCTTGAGGCAGCACCTCGAGGGCAGCCAGGAAGGGATGGCAGCATTCACACCTCTCCTGTTCATTAATGATCACAATTAATTAATTAATAATAACCCGCTCCTCCAGCAACATCCAGGCAGGAAAGGGCAGCCCTGGAAGGGAACGTGAGGGGGAACTCTTTGTGTCCACCCTCGGTGTCACCTCCCACCACAGAAAGGACCAGCTCTGGAATTTTTTGGAAACATTTTACTATTAGAATCTGAAATATATATTCAGAGCACCAAATGACACCTTCCACTAAATGTGCTTTTTCAGCCCCTAGCCAAGTTTAAAAATAAACTTTGCATCTGTTAGCATTCTATTTCTGCATAAAAGAGAGCAGAACAAACCCTTATAATTTTAAAGATAAAATACTCCACTGAAGATAATGCCATTGCACCACTGCTGGGTAACTTCACAGCAGCCAAAGACTCCGTGTTGTAAACCCTTTTATGAGGCTTTAGTGCTTGGAAATGAAATTGTAAATGGGGAAGTGCAGATTGCTTTGATTTAGAAAATTGTTGCCATTAAAGAGTTTACAAAGAACCCGGTGCTGCCGTCCCCAAGGTGTCGGGGGAAGAGCTCCCGACTCCTCATAAATATCATTGATATTCTGGGGCTGCTGCTCAGTGCAGCAGGAAACATCCTGCCCGTCCCCGTGCAGCCACACAACACAAATTCTCCACGAGGTGCATTTTTATCAGCAAATTCTTTCCCACTGACTCTGGAATTTCTTCCTTATTTGAGCCTTTAATATTACAGCTGCTTTTGTGCCTCAAAGATGTGAAATCAAGGGCTTTGTTTCCAGGCTTCTGGCAAAGCTTCCCTGTCACAGGGGTTCAGACCAGGAGGAAATTTCAGTGCTTCAAGAGGGTTGTTATTTTTTTTTAATATCGCCATCCATTAACAGAGCTCTGAAACCTAAATATTGATTGACTTCTGACATATTATTGATGAAACTGCTGTTTCATGCCATTTATTCCTACAGACATTATTCAGCTTTAAATGAAGTTCAATGATTATTTAAATTATTTAAAATGAAATTATTAGGTAAATTACAAGCAACGGCAATTTAAATTGTTATGAATAAATAACAGTTTAGGAGATCAACAAGTGTTTTAATTGGTTTTAATTTGTACATGCCAAATATCCTCTCAGAGTAATGAGAAGAAAATGGAACCAGATCCAGAGGTGAATTTTCAGACCAGATGTTACCAGGGCAGCTTTTCACTGCTCTGATACTGCCCGGACTCAATTTCATCTTGAATTAAGTAATTGGCTCCTGGTGCAGATAAAAGGGGCCTGGACAAGCACTCGATTTTCCTTTTTATCTCCTTTAAGGACAATAATTAGTTCTGCATTCAGAGCTGTGTTCATCCCCCTCGTTCCTCCCACGACATCGCTGCTTTGAATGGGAACACGGAGAGAGAGAAAAAATAACAACAAAACCAAGAGTTCAAGGCCAGAGCAGCTGCAGGAATTGGGATTTTCAGGGCTGGGCCCAAGCCCGAGCTCATCCCCAGGGAATGGGACGAGCCTGCCCTTCCTCAGGGACTGTGGAACACATTGGTCCCTTCATTCCCATTTCCTGTAATGCAGCAAAACCCCAAAAACCTCGAGCCTCAGCATCCCCAGGCCTGGCAGGTTCAGCCCCAGCTCAGGTTCCCCAGCCCAGCTCCATCACTGGGATCCAACAGGAGCCTCCCCAAGGGGCTCCACACCCTGAGAAATGGGGACAGCCTCAATTTGTGCCTGTCCCTGCACAGCCTGGAGACAATTCCAGGTTAAATCCTGCTGGAATTCTGCAGGAAGAGCCACAGAGCCCTGGGAAAGCCCCGAGGCTGCTCCTGAGCTCTGGTTCTGGGCTCTGTTTGGGTGGTCCCAAACCCTGCACCTCCATCCCGGGCTGTGGCTGCCTTCCCTTTCCTCCTGGTGACTCCAAAATCTGGGATAAAGGGATGGATTCTGTCCCTCAGGGAAAGGATCGGCGATTGTTGAGGGGTTTTACCCTCAGTGCTCACTGCACCCACACTTAAAAGCATCTCCAGCCCCTCCTGAGGAGAGCACAGCAGTTCTTGGAGAGGATTCAGGACTGAATAGGTAGAATATGTGAATAGAACCATCTGAATAGAACAGATATCCCAAAATGGGATTTTCTCACGGGATATCCCATGGGATATCCTGCTGCTGGCCCTGCACAGACACCCCAACACCCCCACCCCGTGCATGGGAAAGGTTTTGTTCCCTCTGAGCACAAACAATTCCTCTGCTCTGGCCCAGCAGCTTTAACCCAAGAACCACCTGGACCCCAGGGCTGGGGGACTCCTGTGTGCAGAGGCGTTTTGTGCCTCAGCAAAGGGAGATTTTACAGCCCATTAGCACAAAAATCAACCCCAGCACAGCTTCTGTTGATAACTCAAACATGAGGCCTGCAGAAACGTAAACCTGACAAACGCCCTATGAAAATATTGCCATAAATCGCCAAATTCCCCGTTTTCTGAACGTTTTACTGCCACAGCTCCCCTGAGCAGCTGACTGTGGATTCCTCAGGACGCCCTCCAGGTTAAATAAAGAGCAAACCCCAGCGTTTGCCAGAGCTTGCAGAAACGCAGTCGTGGCCACCAGCACCGATAAAACATTTTAACTGAGCTCTAATTTAAACACAACCCTTGGCACTCGCAGCCAGCTCCCTGAAATAGTGCTGGGAAGGCAGATTTATCCCAGGGCTGAGCAGTGGCACACGCCAGGGAGATTCACCTGCTTCAGATTCATCCAGGCCCAGCCTGGGGAAGCCTCTTTGTCTCAGGTCACTGTTAAAGTTTATAAAATCAGACCCAAACCCGCTCCGTTTCAGCCCAAAGCTTCAACCCCCTGACAATGCACCCCTTCTGCATCCACAAGCCAAACCCACCCTGTAATGTGGCCTTTTTGAACTGATTCATTTCAGGGATTATCTGAAAATTCCACTTGCACACCATTGGAAAGAAGAGGGAAAAAGCCATGAATGGGAAAAAAAAAAAGCGAGTTAAAAAAGGGAGGAAAAAGAAAGGTAAGAAAAAGGAAGGGAATGGGAACACAACACAGGAGCTGTGACATTTCCATCCCCAGAATGTCCAAGGTGGCACTGGAGGGCTGGGAGCTGGAAGGACACTTTTATCAGAGCTGGACAGCAAAGAAAACACTTCAAAAATCAACTTGAAAGGGAAATCTCCAGGAGGAGAAAAAACCAGAAAGGAGCAAACCTGAAAAAACCTCCTCATCACTGGCTTCTAGAGAGTCACTGCTACCACACCAAAAATGTCCTCGTAAAACCCAAAACCTCCTGCGAGCAGCTGGGCAGGAGGGAAGCTGCCAGGGGAACAGCAGCACAGCACCAGCCTCGACACAATCCTCTGACAGAAACAGAAATAAAGGGGGAAAAGAGAAAATTCCAAGTGGGTTTTGTCACCCCTGCAGAACGGTTCCTGGGCTGTCCCCGTGGGCTGCCACCATCCCACCCCGAGTCACGCGGAAATGGAATTATTGCCAGCTCCAGAGCACTTGGAAGATTTTTATTTCTAATTGTTTGCAAGGAGAGGCCCCATTCTGAATTTTTTTTTTTTTTTTGAAGGATTCTGAGCTCTGGAGCTGCCTCAGAGGGGTTTAGGCACCGATGCACAGGCACACGAGGCACTGAAGGGTTTTCAGCAAGCAGAGCCCACCCCGTGGAGGATCCCGAGACGATGCAGAGCCGGCGGTGGCAGTTTGTGACATTTCCAAGTGGCAGCAGTGCCAGAGGCAGTCACAGCGCAGTGACAGTGACGTAGGTGACAATGATGTCATGCTTAAGCAGCTCGGGGTTTGTGCCAGCCTCGGAGAGGGGGTGCAGGGCAGAGGTCGTGGTTTATGAAATCCACTGACAGCACTGATCCAGCGGAAAAAAACCTTAATTCACAAGCAATTAAATCACTCTTTCAAGGGAAAAAACCCAGCAGAACAACGCTCTGTTAGCAAACTCCCCTGGAATCCTCTCCTCTTCCCGCTCTGCCTGACCTGGGGCCCTTCCCAGGGGGAAAATCCTGTTTGTACCTCCCAGATCCAGCACTGAACCATGTCCCTGTCACCCCACGGTGCCTGGCTGGGCACTCGGGGCTTTCAGGAGCTCCAATGGTTTCATTAAAACCACACCAGAAATCTCCCTGTGCTGCTCAGCCCCTCTTGGTGCCTCCAACCAATTCCAGATTCCCTCTGTTGGGTTTTTCCCTGCCCAGTTATCCCATCCCAGAGTCCCTGGAGGATTTGCTGCCAGCCCCAGGAGGGTTCTGTGGAACTCCTTTGAGGGTCTCACCCTGAGGCCAAAGCAGAGTCCTCCAGGGGAAAGTCACAGCCCAGGGTCCTTTATCCCAAAGTTTCCCTCATTGCCAGGGCTGTGGCCAGGAATTCTTCTCCCAGACTGCTGGGAATCTGCACAGCAGTGTTTTGGTGGTTACAAACCCCAGCCACGCTCCTCCAGCTCACCCCAAAGAGGAGACACCCAGCTCCCCCAAATTCCTGCACCCCGTTTCAGCACGGCGTGGATCCTGCAAACACACAGCCAGGACAGGAAATCTGACTTCTGGGATTTCAGGAGAACTCTGGGAACTGGCAGATCCATCAGGAACATGGCCTGGAATAGTCCAGATAAAGATTCCTGATGCTTTTCCTCTACATCCCCACAGTTTCTGTCTCTGGCAGCAAATCCATGCTGGCTGGAATTCAGAGCACAGCACTGAGGTGCTCTCACTTCTTTGGGAGGGAAAGGATGGGTTCTGCTCACCCCAAAGCTTTTGGGGTTTGGTTGTTTGGGGGTTTTTTTTTTTCCCACAAAAAGCATGAAATTCAATTTGTGGGGCTAATTAAACAGAAGATGAGTCGGGTTTAGGTCCCTGGGCAGTGCCTCCCAGCCTTGAGTGTGTTAATTGTCTGCACTGAGAGCCCAGAAATCCGTCCTGCAATCAATCAGCTGCTGAGGGAAGGAACCTGCAGCAGACTTTATTTATTTATTTATTATTCCGAGGGTATGTGAAAAAAGAAAACCCCGAGCTCCACCACCTCCAGGTGAAGCAGCACTATTGCTCCAATTATCTGAAACCTAATTAACCACAGAGGATTGCTGTCTGTGCAGCATCCTGTAAATAAAATTCTGCTTTTCATCTGGCAAAGCCTCCTGGGGATAACCAAACTTCCACTCCCATGGTCTGACCTGTGCCCGCAGCAGGGCAGGGAGGAAAACAGGGATGCAAATCTCTGCAGGTTCAGCACTTTTCACTGCAAACCCAGAGGGAAGAGCCCACCGCTCCATTTGTTGTGTTAATCCACCAGTTTTAGATAAAATTCTGCTCAAATGCTGCCAAATGAGTCCCTTTTGTTCCCAGCCCAGCCCGTGACATCAGCAGCTGCCAGGCCCAGCTCTCCAGGACTAATTGGGTCTCACCAAATCTGGAACAGAAAAGCTTCTGACACCCTCAGCTCGAACTTCAGCAGGATTATTAGTAAATAGGCCTGAGGAGTCACATGCTGCAGCTGTAATTTAGGAGAGGCTATTTTTGCACTTCAATTTTAATGCAATTTAAGATATTAAACTAAAAACGGTCCCTTTGAGATGCGCTGCACCACCCCAGCTCCTCGGTCTGGAGGATAACGCAGGGAGGCCGTGCCAGCGATTTATTATTTAAAAAGCCCTTCTCATTTAGGGTTTGATCCATTTTACCTTCCTTGACACAGATTAGGTCATTAGAAAATGAATGGAAGTTGTCTGCAGGACGGCAGATTTTTGTTCCTGCGGGCCTGTGAATGTCCTTGTCACCCCTGGGGGAGAGGAGAATCCTGGCAAACAGAGCCCCCCATTCCCTGCCCAGCACAGAGCCCAAATCTCCGCAGGCAGCAGATAAAAACTGCATTTGCAGCAGGTGAAGGGGGGATTGGGAAGGCAGCAAGGTTTGTTTTGATATTAGCAGGGAACTGGGAGCATCAAAGCCAATCTGTGCTGAGGCTCCAGCAGCAGAGTCAGGGCTGGGGCAATTCTCCCTGCCAGGATTTCCCTGGATTTCAGGGGCTTTGAGAAGCAGACCCCCCTCAGGAGCAATCACTGCAAACCCATAAATATCCTCTGCTTCTGCGGGGCACAAAGGGAGCTGCCAGGACCAAGATCTCACCTTTAATGGAGGTGTGGAAGGGATTGGTTATTGGGAAAAGGAGGAAAATCCTTCAGCTCATCGTCCTTTGCCTTCCTTCCCTATTCCAGCCATGGGAACATTCACCAGGGACGTTTAAACTGATTTTGGTTTGTTTTATAGCAAGTGATACCCACTTACAGCTGTTTGCTCATTTAAAGCTGTTTAATAAAAAGCTGAAATAAAACCCCATTCTGACAATCTGGGATTGTAGAGCCCAGGACTTCTCCGAATCCCCCCAAAAGGATCACTGGGTGTTTCATTCCCAACACTCCAAGCCAGACCTAAAGCCCCTGCCTGGGAGGAGGAATGAGTTCAATAATAACATTTTAGCAAGTTATAAGCTTTTCTTTTTCTCCCTCATCTCTCAAACACTGAAATCCTTTCCCAAAAGTAGGGAGTGAGAAGAGCAGAGGCTCATTGTGCACAGGAAAACGGGGATTGGGAATTGAATCGGTGCTTCTGGACAGGGAACTGACACCTTTCCCAAGGCAGCCACCCCCGACCTGCCACCTTCAGCACCCTTTTATTCCATCACCTCCACCTTCAGCACCCTTTTATCCCATCCTCTCCCCCTTCTGCACCCTTTTATTCCATCTTCTCCCCCTTCTGCACCCTTTTATCCCATCCTCTCTCCCTTCAGCACCCTTTTATTCCATCTTCTCCCCCTTCAGCACCCTTTTATTCCATCCTCTCTCCCTTCAGCACTTTTATCCCACCTTCTCTCCCTTCAGCACCCTTTTATTCCATCTTCTCTCCCTTCAGCACCCTTTTATCCCATCCCCTCCCTTTCCAGCACCCTTTTATCCCATCCCCTCCTCAGCTCTGGCCCCCCTGCCCCAGGGGATGTCTCCCAGCAGAGCTCAGCCTAAATCCAGCTGCTCTCCAGGCAGGATGAACTCCCTGAACTGCCGTGGCATTTCCCAGCGCTCAGCCCCAGCCCAGGGGTGCTGATAATGCCATTAAACACTTGTCAAGGCAGATTGGAGGGCAGGCAGTGACTCAGGGCTCCAAAAAAGTGCTTTTCATCCCTTTATGGAAAGCCGCAGAAGCCGTAAGACAAAGATATTCTTTGAAGTTTCCTTTCCAAAGGCAGACACTGAGACAGGATATTTGTACTCCTGATAAGCAGGAATTTAACTGCTCCAGGTTCGGAGAGCAGAACTGGGGGTTTTATCTGCCAAGGCCAGGCTGACACGAGGAAGTGTCTGACAGCAGCACTCCCAGGTGAAAGGCATCTACTCAGGGCATCCCACTCGCCTCCAGGTGCAGGATTAATCCTGGCAAAATACGATTTATGTTGGACTCTCTGGGGCTGGGATAAGTCAAAATAGAACAAAAGACACGTTGGGTCTGTTTACTAAAAAAAACCCCCAGTAATACCAAGCAGTTACTGTGTAATTTTACAGAAGAGAAAAAGTCTTTGCAAAGTAATCATGTCTTAAAGAAATCTCCCCACAATAATCCTCCCAAATCCTGCTCCTGAGATGTCTGCAGCAGAGGCTTTGCAGCACTCAGGAGACCTCCCCGAGAGGAGCTGTGAGCAGGATCCAAACTGTGCTGAGGGGTTTTGGGGCCAGGGCGGCTCCGGGGTGTCACAGAGAGGGGACAACACCAGAAACCTGTACCTGGGGTCACACAAACCCAACAACAGCAGCCTCTGCCTCCAGAACAGACACTGTGGATTTCAAACTCTGCAGTGCAGCTTCTGGTTCGTGGCTGGATCACGGGGTCCCTTCCCTGTCACTGTGATGCCTTAGGTTTTAACTTTTCTATTTTCAAATCCTGTACTGCTCAGAGTGTAACTCTGAAGTTCCTTGGAGCCTGTAATTCCTGCTCTCTCGTACTGGGCAGACAGAACAAAGCCTCTCCAGGCTTTGCCTTCAAGGACAGCCAGGCTGTTTTTAGGCCCAAAAGGTGTAAACTAAAGATTCTAAGGGGGGCAAGCTGAGGGGAGTTACATCGTTAAACTGGGGCTTTAATTGGAGAATGAACCCTGATATGCAAATGATCCAAACCTATCAAAGTGTGAAGAACTCGTGACCTGGGGTCCATCTTGGGGTCCATTTTTTGGAAGCAGCCTCTGGCTCCCCCAGGGCGTACCTCGAAGGCCCTTCAAATAAATACCTGTCTTTATTCCCTTCCTCTTGTCTAGTCTCTGTTTCTGGGTGGCTGCAGGAGGCATCAACTGCTGGAGTTCCCCCCGTTAAATGAACATTTGGGAGAAGCTGAGTTCACCTGACGCTGTTCAAGTAACAGAGTTTGCATTTCCCTGCGCCCAGCAGCTGCTCAGTCCTTGGGAAACAAACACGGAGCTGTGGAAAAGTCACACTGCAAGTGATCAAATTAAGAACTGGATTGATTTCATTCTGCTTCGTCTCCTGCTCGTGAAAACAGAACCTTTTTGGGTGCACCACATGCAGCAAAGGAAGAATTGCTGGAACATCCACAGAATTTCCCTCTGGTTGCTGAGCTGGGGGTAGGGAATGTGTAGGGAAGGAGGGAGGTGACAGAGCTCCCCAGCTGCAGGACCTTCTGGGGACTCTGGTAGATCCCCAGTGCCCCAATGAAAAAACAAAAACAAACAAACACAACAAAAAAAATAGCAAAAAAACCCCCAAAAACCAAACCAAACAAACAACCCAAAAAAACAAAAAAAAACCCACCCCAAAACCAAACCAAAACCCCCAGAGATGTGCAAGGCTGTGTCTGAGGACCACCAACGGGGCCACTCAACCTTCTGAATTCAATTCTTAAAGACCCCTGGCAAGCACAAGGACTCTCCACAGTCCCCTTGTCCCAGCGTCCCCCTTTTTAACCCCCTCATTCCCGAGGAGCTGCGGTGCCACAGCAGCAGGGGAGGCTCCCCCAGCGGGGGATTTGCTGATCCCCAGCAGAATCCCTTTAATGACAGCCCAGAGGTCAAAGCTGTTTTCACAAACACAGGACATCGCCCCCGAACGGCCGACACCTTCAGGAACACAGGGACAAAGCTGCCACCCCCGCAGAGCCCGCAGGGGATTCCACCCGAATAAACAAAACTCGATGCTCTGCTCAGCGCTGTTTGCTCTGAGCTCAGGGCGAGCTCAGCCAGGCCACGCTCTAAGGCAGAGCAAACACCTTTTGTTTTCAAAGGAATTAAAAAAACCACCAAAGGCAGTGTTTGAGGGCAGCTGCATTGCCATAAATTCCTGCACTGGAAGGGCCAGAGGTGGCTGCAACCTGCTCGAGCCACAGAGCAGCACCCAGCCAGGATCGGGGATGGATCGAGGATGGATCAGGGATGGATCAGGGGGGATGGATCGGGGGATGGACC
>VZRV01001026.1:0-29514 GCA_013398115.1 Falcunculus frontatus | reverse complement strand
GGGATGGGGACACACCCAGGTGAGCTGGGACACGCCCGGGTGTGTGGGATGGGGACATGCACAGGTGTGAGGGATGGGGACACACCTAGGTGAGCTGGGACATGTCCGGGTGTGAGGGATGGGGACACGCCCAGGGCCCCACCCTGCACCGTTCCCGCCCCCCGGGGATGCAGGACCCGCCAGCCCCGCCCTGGGAGAGCCGCTGGAACCAGCCCCAGCCCTTCCCCCCGGAGCCCCGAGGCCAGGCTGTGACACCCAAAGGTGGCCCTGTGCCCTCCCTGCCCCTCTCCACTCCCCCCAAATTGCTCTACCCTTTAAACTCGCACATTTGGGCCCAAACGCCTAAAAAACGTGCTCCTGTGACCCAGGAGCAGGATGAAAAAGCCCCCCAAGCCCATCCCCCCTGTTCTGGGCTGTTGTTATCAATATTGCAGGGGGCTGTGATCTGAAATTCTGTTTCTTGCCAGCAGCAGCAGTTTCCCTTCCCCAGCTAATTGCACATCAGGATTTTTATTACACCTGATCAGGACACACCACGAGGGTCCAAGGCCAAAATATCCTGGCTCTGCTCAAGTGAAACCACAGCTGCTCTGCTCTGGATAAATCCAATCAGTGAGAGCTTGGGAAGCAAAGGCAGCACCTGAAGGAAAAGGGATGGCTGGAGGGGGAATTGTGGTCATAAAGAACAGCAGCTCTGCCAGGCTCTGTCCTTGGGCCCAGCCAGGGCACAGGATTTGGGGAATTCGTGGTGTTTTCTTTGCAATGGGCAGAGGGGGAGAGGAAAGGGGAAAAGCCATGGTGAATGTGGTGGATCAGAGCTCCTGGGGGACACAAACCCCACAGCGATGGGGCAGGAAAAGGCACAAAAAGAGATCTGATGCTCAGGAATGGAGATTCCCACGGGGCAGGGCAGGAACAGCTGGGCCGTGTTTGCATCGTGGTGCCTGAGAGGAATCCTGGCTGTGGAAGGTGAGCGTGGGGAATTCCTGGCCAAGACGTGGCAATTTTGTGTCCATTCGCCTTTTCTTTTGGAAATAAACTCCAATTCCATCGGGGCCCAGCCCAGAGCAGAGCTCAGGGCTCATCCCCATCCACGCTCGAGCACTGAATTCACCCCATCCCAGCCTCACCAACTCCAAACCCTGCTCGTGTCTCAAGTTTAAGGGGGCTCAGTCACCGCTGACAAAATGTTCTGAAGTCCCTGCAAAGGCTGGGAGAATGCAGCAGGATTGGCTCCATCTCCTGAAGAACAGGGCTGGGCACTCGGTCCTCCTGCAGGCTGGCTTCAGGAGGAAACAAATAATTAAAGCAAAAGGAATTTGTAAACAGAATTTTAAGAGAGAGAGAGAGAGAAAAAAATCAATATCTGAGCACAGCACATCAGAAGATTCCTTATTCCCTCACCGTTGAGTGTTCTCCAGGCTCGAGCTCACAATGAGAAGCGGAGCTGTAGAGAGCAAATATATGAAAAATACATTTTCTTCAACAGCCTTTTTGGTCATTTCTCCGTGTTCAACGCTGCTGAGGAAAATAAAAACAACAATAATAAAAAAAAACCCCGAACAAAACCCAAACCGAACACAAACCCCACGGAGGAGCAGAGCTGGCAGCTCCACGGGAAAGTTTTCACGTGGCAGAGCATCCTCCCGAGCCTGCCCACGTCAGCGCAGCCGCTTCCTGGTGCACACAGAGCCACTTCTGCCTCGAGCCCCACTAATTATGGATTTTTGCCTACGCCACGGAGTCTGTGTTTGGTGCTTCAGATAAAAATATCGAGTCCTCAGTTTGTATCGCAGCTCTGATGGGGAAGGAGAGAGCAAAAGTAGAAATAAGGGCAGCAGCTGGTGGCTTCAATCAGCGCACTTGGAAATGGAAATAAGCAGAATATTCCACAAAAATAAAATCTCAGGGTGAGGCGGCTTCTTCTGAGCTGCTGGAGTGCAGCTCGAGCTGAAGCTGTGCATCCTTTAAGCGCTGCTGCAGAATAAATAATAATAATACAGAATAAATAGAGAAATAAAGCTCCGTGCACACCAGGGCACTTCAGTGATTCCAGGAATGGAGGCCTGGTCCACATTCCACATCTGGGAGCCTGCATTTCCTGGAAACTCCAAGCCTAAAGTTTGAGGCAGTCCGACCAAAACCCCATGAAAAATAAAAAAAAAAAAAAAAAGAAAACAAACCCAAAAAGGAGGAAGTCGCTTTGGTTTGGCCTTTCTTGAACACCCTGACCCAGCAACCACATCCCTGAGGGAAAACACCCCTGGGAGGGGCAGAGAGGACCTGGAACCCAAAATCTCCACTCCACAGGAACTTCTGGGCACCTTTTCCCCATCTCAGGTTTGTTCTTGTGCCACTCAGCTGGGCACTGAGGAGATTCCTGCAACCCTTCATGGCCTCACTGAGCTCACAGCCACAAAGGAAACCTCTGTGGGTAGAAGATGCCAATACCCCGATCATTCTCAACAACCCAGAGAGCTGCAGGCTGAAACGGGGGGGAAATAAAGAATAAATCAGCTCCTCCATCCTGGAGGCTCAGCAGAACGTTCCAGCTGAGCTTGCAGAGGTGCTCTCAGCCTCCGTCTCTGCTCGAGTGCAGCACGAAGCTCTGCAGCCGAGTGATCACAGCTCGGTTGTTGTTTGATGGATGCCCTTGGAGTAACCCCCCTCTGCCTTGAATAAATCAGGATTCCCATCACCTGGGTGGCACAGAAGGGCTGGGGACACGGATCAAAGGCAGCTGCCTCATTCTCCTGCTCTCACACATAAAAACATCCCCGGGAAGTGACAGAGCCGCTGCTGCTCTGAACGTGCACAGCGCCAAAAGGAGAATAAATGCACCCGAACCAGTGATGTTCATCGCAGGGAGCAGCTGCAAATGTTCCCACCTGAGCGAAGGTAAATGATCCAGAGATCCTGGAACATCCCCGGGAACGAGGGATAACGGGAATTCCGTGAGCACCGCAGGGGCTCTGCTGTCCCCACCCAGCCCGAGCATCAGGACCTCGGGCATCGATCCCACAGGGATCCGAGTGTCGGGTTTCACAGGGCACCGTGAACACCAGAAACTGCTGAAATTCAGCCTCTTCTCCTTCCTCTGCCCTCGGGGTTGTGCCACTCTCCAGCTGCGCCTGCTGTCCCAAACCCACGGAGCTGGAGGAGTTCAGGATCCCCTGACGTTTACAGAACACATTCCCTCATCCCTGCCCTGTCCAGGATCCTGCTCTGCCTGGCCACCAATAAAACCAGGTATTGGATGTTGGTCCTGTGCAGCCCTTTCTCCATCCCTGCCCCATCCAGGATCCTGCTCTGCCCGGCCACCAATAAAAAAGGTATTGGATGTTGGTCCTGTGCATCCCTTTCTCCATCCCTGCCCTGTCCANCACATAAAAACATCCCCGGGAAGTGACAGAGCCGCTGCTGCTCTGAACGTGCACAGCGCCAAAAGGAGAATAAATGCACCCGAACCAGTGATGTTCATCGCAGGGAGCAGCTGCAAATGTTCCCACCTGAGCGAAGGTAAATGATCCAGAGATCCCGGAACACCCCCGGGAACGAGGGATAACGGGAATTCCGTGAGCACCGCAGGGGCTCTGCTGTCCCCACCCAGCCCGAGCATCAGGACCTCGGGCATCGATCCCACAGGGATCCGAGTGTCGGGTTTCACAGGGCACCGTGAACACCAGAAACTGCTGAAATTCAGCCTCTTCTCCTTCCTCTGCCCTCGGGGTTGTGCCACTCTCCAGCTGCGCCTGCTGTCCCAAACCCACGGAGCTGGAGGAGTTCAGGATCCCCTGACGTTTACAGAACACATTCCCTCATCCCTGCCCTGTCCAGGATCCTGCTCTGCCTGGCCACCAATAAAACCAGGTATTGGATGTTGGTCCTGTGCAGCCCTTTCTCCATCCCTGCCCCATCCAGGATCCTGCTCTGCCCGGCCACCAATAAAAAAGGTATTGGATGTTGGTCCTGTGCATCCCTTTCTCCATCCCTGCCCTGTCCAGGATCCCGCTCTGCCAGGCCACCAATAAAATATTGGATGTTAGTCCTGTGCAGCCCTTTCTCCCATCCCTGCCCCCAGAATTCCTTCCTCAGCACGGGGTCCCTGTGTCCCCCCAGCCCAGGGGGGTTCTGTGCACCACAGCCTCCTCCTGGGACGTTCTGCAGATGGGGAGAGCCCCTCAAGGGCGAGGCCTCTGCACTCCCACAGCTCACAACGCAGAAATTTAAAATTAATAACGCAGAATTTTCAACATTCGTGACACCAAAGAAAAGTTTTTATCATTTCCTTCTCCTCTTGTGCCACATCCCTCCCTCTCCACACAGCCAGGCTTTCCAGGAGGCATTTCCTGGGGTCTGTCTTTATATGACTTTGCAAATCTCACAAAATTATCAATTACTGCCCCGAGCAGCAAGACACAAACTGGACCCAGCCCCAAAACGAGCCCTGCAGAGAGAATTGCCACAGAATTGAACCAGGACACCTCTGATGGTCCCACTGCAGCCTTTGGGAACAGCTCCCGTTTGGATTTTGCAGCCCCCTCAAGTTTTGCGTTATTTTGTTTCCATATCAATAAAAACCAAAAAATAGAAACCCTTTTATTTCAAAGGATAAACTTCATCCTCCTCAGAGATGAGAAAGAAACTCTTTAAAAACCCCCATGATGTTTCTCTAAACAATTCCCAGCCACTTGCTTTCAAGTGAAGTCCCCATTTGATCTCTCACAAGCCAGCAGCTCTGATGAGCTAAAAAATCGATATTATTTTTTAATTCATTAATCTAAGATGAAATACAATGCAATTATTTGCATTTCCCTGTGTTTACTCATTCCAAAGATCGCCAGAGAGCGCAGAGCAAAGCGAATCTGGTAAGAAGTAAAAGGCTGGAGTGGCTGGCTGAGCTCAGGATGGGGAACTGCATTGACATGGGGGTGACAAGAGCTGAACTTCAGCCACCGATTTTAGCAACCACAAGACCCAGGCATTTAGAAAATGTCATAATCTTCATTCCTAATTCGCTCTTTGATTTGTAATTTGGGGAAATCAGCTGCACTCTAAATTCTACCTGCAGCATTTCCTCCAACCGGGCGAGGAAGAGTTACGACTTCAGCATTCGTTATTAATTAATTATTATTCAATTCCAGGCCCTTTTTAGCTTTGTCCACGTAAATCAATGCTTTGGTCCCACCTCCACTGGCGTGCCCAGGGGTTGTGGATAATCAGGAAGATAAGGAAGGCCTGGATGTGGCACTCAGTGCTCTGGGCTGGGGACAAGGTGGGGATGGGGCTCAGCTTGGACTCGGTGACCTCGGAGGGCTTTTCCACCCCCAGAGATCCCGGGCTTCAGGGATAAAATCTGAGTTTCCTCTGGATGTTGCCGTGTGCAGCCCGAGGAGCCTGGGAAGGAGACAGCAGCCATTTAAATAAATTAAACTGCGGACGTTTGGCTCGATCGGGGACACTTCCCTGGATTGTCCCGGACTGATGCCACAGTTCCGCCTCCCTCTGCCCCCGGCATGGAGAAACCTCACACGATTTCCCCCTAATTAAGCACAGGGCTGGAAGCACCCGGGTGTCATTACTGAGTTGCCTCCTGTGCTTCTGCAGTGGCCACCTCCCAGCGGCTTCCCAGGACCAGCAGGAAAAGGGGACGTGAACCTTTCCCTTCATCACTCCCATTTCATCCGCGGCTCGGAATTATTCACCACCAGCCCCAAATCGCGGAGTGCAAGGGCTCGGTGACCTCGGGAGCGAGACCCAACGAGGAGCTGAGATGTTCCTCAAGCACCAAAACATCATTTTAGAGAACGGAGAGAAAGCTGCGAGGGGAGAGGGGTCACTTCTCCCGTCCCCATCACCTCCCGACACCAGCCCAGCCCCGCTCCCCTTCCAGCGGGATCAGGGGGAAAAACACCCAGTGTTGGCCGGAATTCCGGGATTCCCGAGCATTTCTGGCTCCGGGCAGCAGAGGGAAGCAGCCGGCGCTGGAACGTGGCCGGGCACGGAGGGTTCAGGGATGGGCTCAGCCCGAAGGCGATGGGCGCTGCCAGAAGGGAGCGCGGGGCTCGCTGCAAGCGGCCCTCGGGGAGGGATGAAGTGGAATTTCCTCCGGCTTTAGGGAAAACTTTCTGAGCTCAGGAAAAAAAAACAAAAAAACAAAACAACCAACCCAGCAAAGTGGGATGCAGGGGTTTGCTTTGCTTGTCCAGACCTGGCTTCACGTGTTGGTGTTTTACCGGAAAAACTTACTAAAAACACAAAAATTCCCTCTTGAGAACCTCTTAAAATCTGCTTTACTAAATGCAAATACATCCCCAGGTTCCACTGCTGGCAGATAAAGGAGGGGCAATTTTGCCTACAATAGATCTGAACTATTGGAAGCTCAACATTTTATGGTTTTGGTGCGATTTACCTCCACACAGGAACCAAACATCACATAAAAGTCACCTCTGGACCCTTTTCTCCCGTAGTTCTGGTGTTTGTCATTCCAAAAAACCAGAGGAATTAAATGCATTTAATCCCACCCGGGTCTCCCTTCACATTCACGGGAGGGAACAGAGCCCCAGAGGAGTTTCCTACACGTGGATTTCAAGTCCCACACAGGTCAGGGACAGTTCTGACCCTGGAATTGGATTTCATCCTGGAGAAAAGACTGGAATTTACCTGCTCCGTCTCCCAGGGTCAAACATTCCCTCCGAATTCCCAGGTGAATCATCCAAGGCCATCACTGATCTCTTTTAATTGCTCGTTACAATAAATTCCTGAAAGATGCAACACAACAAACCCCAGAGCGTGGGGATTGAAGTACACAAATTTGGGAATTTCAGTGTTTTCCATGGGATTTTCCCTTCAGCCTCGAGCCAGGGCACCCCCCCTTCTGCCTCGAGTCCCCTTTTCTGCCTCGATTCCCCTTCCTGCCTCATGCCCAGGAAGCTGAAGGAGACAATTCCTTGATCCTCCTATAAAGAAGATTTGTGGGAAGGGAGGCAGAAGGAGACAGCCCAGGTAAGAATAATTATAAAGCCATTAAAGGCCTGGCTCATGTGATAAAACCCTAAGACTAAATCGCTTTGAAATACAGATTTTTTACTTTCCTCAACACTTAAGGTAAAATAATATGAAATAACTGCTGTCTCGGGTTAGAACTGAAGGTTAAAGGCTGGTAATTACTGATTATTTAAAGGGTGGCTGTAATGAACTAAGATAAAGAAACTCACATTTCTAAGCCAGGACTGTATTTTAAGGTGGGAATGTGACTGCCAGGAAACTGCTCTTGGATTTGGAGCCATGCTGAGATTTGCAATGAAGTTCTCCCAGTCCCGGGAAATGTGCAACGCTCCAGATCAGAACAGATATTTGTTAGTAGGAAGTTTGTATTTCCCGTGTCAGTAAACACCCATATTTTAATAAATCCAGGAGTTTTGCAGAGTCAGACACAAACCCAACTCCTGCAGCGTCGTGTCAGGGAAATCTGCACTGCAAGTGACACGACCTTGATATGAAAAAAGAAATTAAAGCCAATCCCATCACTGTGTATTGCATTATATATGCAATAAAATATATTATTATTATTATATATAATAAAATATATTATAAAGCAATAGATTATTAAATGAATATAAATATTAATATATTATATACAATATAATATATTATATTATATATTAATATAAATATTAATATATTATTAAATTAATATATTATTAAAGCAGAGCATCACACCAGGCTTCTAGAACATGGTCCCCAGCAAGGGAATAAAACCCATAAATTCTCAGCCACACAGAGGCTTCCTTTAACCTCTGATTCCAAAGCCAATCGTGACAGGAAATAAAGCACTTTTATAAGCTACAAAATACATACAGAGGAATAAAACAAAGCAAGAGAAAGCACTGAGATTAATAAGTAAAAACTTGTCTGGGGAGGTTTCTATTGGGCAACTCAGTGCTTCAAAAATATTAACTTCAGCTTTGCTGAGTAAAAGTAATTATTTTCCCTTAAGTCAGCTGATTCCCCGTGCCTTTTCATCCATTGTCATCTCTCGTTATTTGGGATATTCACAGAGCTCGCCGTGATTGCGTTATGCTGTTAAGAGAATGAAATTCCAATTTAGAAGATGCTTAGCGCTGGAAAACCTTCGGCTCTGGCTGGGGGGCAGCTCCTGCTTTGAAGTGCTCCCCCCTCACCTTCAAAGGCTGCGAACGGCCCCAAACGAGAGCCAACGAACCCCGTCAGAAATTGGGAAATGAGGTTTGAACCAAGCCCTGCCTCCCCAGAGAGCTGCGGCTGCAGAGCCCCATCCCAGAGGGAACCTTGGGGTGGAAATTCCTCCTCTTCCATCGGCTGCTGCTGCCCTTGTCCCTCCCCACCACTGTGACCACGGCTCCTGTGGATCCCCGGTGGAAAGGGAGGCCCAGCTGGCTCTTATCAATGGGAATTTGGGGAGCAGGAGCGAGGATGGCAGAGCTCTGAGTGTGGGGAGAGGAGGGCAGGAGGGATTTTTGATAAGCAGCCCTGTGCTGCAGATAAGGCCGGGCTCGCCCTCCCCGCCCTGGTTTCCCTGGCAGCAGCCGAAGATGAGGAGCCTCGCCCTGGATTTGCGGATTCCGAGGTGGGAATTCTGAAGGTGTTGGAGCTTTGGGGCAGGGAGGGAGCTCCGAGAGCCCTCCTGAGCCTCAGCACGGCAGAGCTGTCCCCAGGTGCCACCATCCCCTGGGCAGGAATGGGCACAGCACATCCCTCCCCTCAGAGCCGGGCAAATCCTGAGCCTTTCCTCATCCCTGAGTCACCGATTTGCCCATCTGTAGGTCAGGAATGCCTCACTTTGCTTTCCAAAGCAGCCCTGGAAATGCTGCCTACAACCCTGATTTCTGCAGTGAGAACACAGCCAGGCCCCAACCAAACCCAGCCCAGACACTGAGGATGTTGTACTCCAAAAAATCCTGTATTCCACATCACAGAACCTGGCATTCCCCTCACCAGTGACCAAAAAGAGGGGTGTAATCTTCCCCCATTTCAGTTCAGGGTTAGTTTTTTTTGGGATCCATCAGCAGAGTCCGTAGGTTCCACGCGCCTTCCCTTCCCTCAGAACTTCCACCCAGCAGTGGCTGATTAATGTGTCAGCAAAACGCTTCTCTCCCTCCTCCTTCCACCAGATAAAAGACATTTATTACCCTGTCCCTCTCCAGCTGATGCTGCCGAGATGCCAGACCAGGGAACCTCACCCCAGAGCTGTCCCATGTTGTCATTTTAATTAAAGCCACATCCTGGAAATCACCGCGTGCTGCCGAGGCCCTGATAAGATCCCGTTATCAGAACGGAGGAATTCGTGATGCTGTCTGGACCGACCCATGCTTACCTGCCAGAACAAAGGGAATGTTATTAAACAAACCCCGTTAGATCCCTGTGGGGGGAAGAGGATGAAACCCACACTCCGTGGATCCTTCCTCTCCTCTCTAAAACCAGCACACGGAGGAGGAGGAGGAGCTGCTGCTCCTGCCCCGCCGAGGGAAGTTTCTGCAATTATTAGCAGTAGGAACACCAAGTTTAATATCAATTAACTCCTGGGAGATGCCGGGTTCCCGAGTGCCCGCTGGAATGTTTCATTAAGGAGGCGAAGTGACGGCGTTTGCTTTTCCAAGCACAGCCCCTGCTTCCCGGGACGCGAGGAAGAAAGGGCTCGTCCTCTCTCATCCGAGAGGTTTTAATGATCTCCCGTGGAACAGCAGCCGCGGGAGGGAATTGCCACAGCGCCGTTTCCTTGCCTTGATCCCATCCTCGATCCCAAACAGCCCGAGGTGGCTCCTGGGCTTTGTGCAGCAGTTCCAGGCGAGGCAGAGCTGGCACAGCCCGGGATTCTCCCATTTCGGTGGTGTTTTCACCAAACCCAGCCTTTAATTCCTCTCTAACTGAGCCCAGCTGTGTCTCTGTCCAGCTCGGAGTTGATGCAGCAGAAGGAGCTGCTCTTCCTGTACCCCCCAAAAAACCATCTCAGCTCCTGGCACCAACAGAATAAAAACCCCTCCCACCTCTGCTCACCCGGGGATAAAGAGACAACCCTGATTTTCTGGGAATTCAGCCCTTCCAACTGAACTTACAACGTTTCAGACCAGTAATAGTGGTTAAATTAGGAAGGAAAGGTGGAATTGTACAAGGAGGAATTCATTCAGACCCCAAATAAGTTTCAAACTGCAGCTGTAAGAGAGAAGAGTTTCCAGGCAAATGTCAGATTCATCAGTAGCTTCTCTAAAATGCATTGTTTTATCTCACAACCGAAAAAAAATCATGAAAGAAAAGCCACCAAAGGGAGTTGGCAGCTGATAAAAACGTTATTCCCAATAAACTCAAGCACTGTAGCAGGTATATGATAGAAATTCATCAGAACTTAATGAACTGGTCCTTAAAAAACACCCTTATCTTCCTCATCCATATGGATTTTGATGGGATAACAATTACAGATCCGATTTAAAAGGGGTGCCAGCTCTGTTTGATGTGATTTCCTCTCATCCTGGTGGCAGCAGGAGCCCGTGAGGCCTCCCAGGATTGACTTCCCATGGATTTGTGTGGTGCCAGCTCCATCTATTGATGGAGAGGAGGGAGATGTGCGAGGGTCTGAGTGGCCTTTGTGCCCTAAAACCAAGATCCAGAGGGAATTGAGGTGCTGGGGTTTGTTTTATCCTGAGGAATTGAGGTCCTGGGGTTTGTTTTAAACTGAGGGAATTGAGGTGCTGTGGGTTTGTTTTAAACTGAGGGAATTGAGGTCCTGGGGTTTGTTTTACCCTGAGGAATTGAGGTCCTGGGGTTTGTTTTACCCTGAGGAATTGAGGTGCTGTGGGTTTGTTTTACCCTGAGGAATTGAGGTGCTGTGGGTTTGTTTTACCCTGAGGAATTGAGGTGCTGTGGGTTTGTTTTAACCTGGGGAATTGAGGTGCTGTGGGTTTGTTTTAACCTGAGGAATTGAGGTGCTGTGGGTTTGTTTCACCCTGAGGAATTGAGGTGCTGTGGGTTTGTTCTAAACTGAGGGAATTGAGGTGCTGTGGGTTTGTTTTACCCTGAGGGAATTGAGGCCCTGTGGGTTTGTTTCACACGGAAGGAATTGAGATGCTGTGGGTCTGTTTTACCCTGGCTGGGCTCCGACAGCCCCCGTGTGTGGAAAAGGGGAGTCCCTGCTCCTCCTCGTCCCAGATCCCTGCTGGATCTCCTGCTCTGGAGCCCTTACTGATGGTTTTTGAGGCTTGTGGAAATAGGAAACCTCTCCAAACTCCCCAACCCTGCAGTGTTTGCTGTCTGGCCCAGCCTCCAGAGCTGAGGCAGCTTTTGGATGCATTTCGTTTGTGTTTGAGGAGTTTCCCCAGAGGTTTTCAGGAGTGCAGAGGCACCAGCGTTTCCCTGCTGGTGCTTCACGGAGGATCTGGGGATGGAGTCAGGAATATTCCCACACAGCAGCTGTTGTAGGGTTTGTTCCCTGTCCCAGCCAAGATCCTTCCCAAGGGCCCTGCAGGGGCTCAGCCCCTCTGGGAGCAGCGGCACAAATCCTTTCCCTTCCATCCTGGGACTGATTTGGATGTGAATGGATTTTGTGTTCAGACATTCCTGCCTCTGGCACTTCCATTCATTGACTGCGATCGATTTCTCCTTCTGGCATTCACCTTCTTCATCGTCCTCCCATCCCCATCTCCAGCCATGAACGTTCTCCTTCCACAGGGGTGTTTTCCTACAGTATTTGCCTCCAAATCCCGAATTCACCAGTCCAGTCCATTCATTTTGCCATCCCAGCTCCTGTCATTATCAGCATTTCCTTCTAAGTGATCACGTAGCAGAGAATAAAAAATCCCTTTAAGACGGACTTGCAACCCTTGTATTTTCCAGACACTTCGCTTCCAAATCGTCTCAAAATATGTGAGATACTGCAAGACAGGGCAGCGGAGTTCACAGGCTGCCAGGGACTGGATCCGTGCCTGGGAAGGATTTCCTTGGCAGCGGGGTGGCCGCGGCCGGTGGCAGCTGCACCACAAAAAGGTGTGAATGTCCCCGGTTTCACACGTTCATTGTTGTTTCCAGCGATTTCTTACAGCAACGTTTTGTTTCTTTTCCTCCCACCCCTAAATCTGTATCGCAGAGAAAACACAACAAAGAATATTTTCTCATTTTCTCTCAGGCTGTCCGTAAGTAATATTTAATTTTATTTAATACAAATAAAGAAACTTCTACATTTCCACCGTGGTTTTTGTCAAAAATCTTCAAGCAAAGCTTAACATCTCCCCAAGCGTCCGACATTTCTGCTGCTAAACTCCAGTTGCTATGGAGAGAATTCTGCTCATCCTCCAAAACACAACAAGTCACCTTCAACTTGGAAGATTTTACAAAATCCAGAGGTTCCTCACGCAGAAGATGCTGGCAGATAAACGCAATTCCCACAGGATATTTAGCCGGGATAATCAGAGTCATTTCTCCTCTTCCCAAAAGTCCTGGGGGATCTCAGCAGCTTCCACCATCCGGTCCTGTGGCTGCAGCCGGATCCTGCACTTGGAGCTGGGAGAGCCCAGTGAGATCTGAATTTCCAGGTTCTCAGGGCTCACTGCCAGGGACGAGTGCCTAAAACATGGAAACGAGGAGTGAAAGGGAGGAAAAAGCAGGATCTGTGCTCGCTCTGGCCAGCTCCGGGATGGGTGCAGGGATGTGATCCCGGCAGGGAGCGATTCCCTTCGGGATGGGGCTGACACTTCCTCCGTGTCACTGCCCCCGGGCAGCAGGGAACAGGAGCTCGGTGACAACGGCAGCCCGCCAGCCCTGCTCCAAAAATATCCGGGTTCCAAAATATCCATCCCCAGCCCTGGCCCCCGGGAGATGCAAGGGGACAGGTCCTGCTCAGCCCCGGGCAGGGAACCACTCTCTGCAAGGGCAGGATTTGGGTAATTCAGAAAATTCAGAAAAATCAGAAATTTCAGAAATTTCAGAAAATGCAGGTAATTCAGAAAATTCAGAAAATTCAGAAAATGCAGGTAATTCAGATAATTCAGAAAATTCAGAAAATGCAGGTAATTCAGATAATTCAGAAAATTCAGAAAATGCAGGTAATTCAGATAATTCAGAAAATTCAGAAAATGCAGGTAATTCAGATAATTCAGAAAATTCAGAAAATGCAGGTAATTCAGATAATTCAGAAAATTCAGAAAATGCAGGTAATTCAGATAATTCAGAAAATTCAGAAAATGCAGGTAATTCAGATAATTCAGAAAATTCAGAAAATGCAGGTAATTCAGATAATTCAGAAAATTCAGAAAATGCAGGTAATTCAGATAATTCAGAAAATTCAGAAAATGCAGGTAATTCAGATAATTCAGAAAATTCAGAAAATGCAGGTAATTCAGATAATTCAGAAAATTCAGAAAATGCAGGTAATTCAGATAATTCAGAAAATTCAGAAAATGCAGGTAATTCAGATAATTCAGAAAATTCAGAAAATGCAGGTAATTCAGATAATTCAGAAAATTCAGAAAATGCAGGTAATTCAGATAATTCAGAAAATTCAGAAAATGCAGGTAATTCAGATAATTCAGAAAATTCAGAAAATGCAGGTAATTCAGATAATTCAGAAAATTCAGAAAATTCAGAAAATACGGGTAATTCAGATAATTCAGATAATTCAGAAAATTCAGAAAATTCAGGTAATTCAGAAAATTCAGAAAATTCAGAAAATTCAGAAAATACAGGTAATTCAGATAATTCAGATAATTCAGAAAATTCGGAAAATCAAGAAAAATCAGAAAAATCATAAAATCCAGGTAATTCAGAAAATCCAGAAAAATCAGAAAAATCAGAAAGTTCAGAAAATTCAGGTAATTCAGAAAATTCAGAAAATCCGGAAAAATCAGAAAAATCAGAAAATTCAGAAAATTTTCAGAGCTGAATTCCACCAGCCAAAAGAACCGAGTAAAGCAGGAGCTGCTCCAATCCATTCCCCTTTATCCCTCCGCTGAGTGCACTCCTGGCAGCCCTGAAATGGCCAATAAATCTCCCGTTCCCGGTCCAGGAGGGCTCCCTGAGCTCTCCCCCGGTCCAGGAGGGTTCCCTGGACAATTCCTTTGGCAACATCTCCTGCCAAACCGCTTTTGCACGGAGGAATCTCTGCTCCGGGCTGAGCTCACGCCTCAATCCCTCCCAATTCCCTTTTCCTGGGAAGGGAATTCCAGGCATTTCACAGCACCCTGGGCAGCCACTAATGGAAAACCAGGAAAAACTTCCATTGCCTTGGCAGCTGCCCGTGCCAAGAAACCCTTAACACGATTTATTGACAGCGAGTGCTCCTGTTTCAAAGCAAAGCTTTGATCTCCCGGATCGGCATCATCCGGAGCAGCAGATCCAAGATGCCATTGCAGGGCCGGTTACTGACACAAAACACGCTCGGATTTCATTTCGAGGATGGATTTGCTTCTCCCCATGAAGAGACTTCAGAGTTCTCAGTCTTTTTTTTCTGCACAAAGCAGCCACAGGAACCTCCCCAGAAGCTGGGTTAGAAGAAACCAGGTCCAGCCTCAGTCACACACTCAAGACATGAACTCACCTGAGCCCCTCAATCCTGAGACCTCCCACCCCTTTTTATAAATGCAGATGCAATTCAGTGTCCAAAACCCCCAACCTTGTAAATGTAGCCTTTGAATTCTTTTAAATATAAACATTTTAAAACTCTTCATAAATATAAACATTTAAAAACTCTTCGTAAATATAAACATTTAAAAAAGGTGGGAGAGCAGAGCGCTGTCACAGGTGGCTGCGGGGCAGGACACAAGGAGCAGAAATAAATGGTGCAGAATTTTCATTGGGACCAAAGGTAAGTTAGATGCCATCCCGTGCACATTTAATATATTTATACACGAACTTTTTGGCAGGGACTCAGGAGAAATGTTGCCCATCACTCATCGGAGGCTTCTGCTCCAGTTCCTGCCACATTTTTTGTTTACCTGGACAAGGACGTGGCTGGGGTTTAATTGCCTTTTATCCTTTTTCCTTTGGCCTGATTGAGGGTTTTAATGAACATCAGGAGCCCATTGCAGCGCGAAGCCTTGAACTTCCCAAAGCGACTGACACAGCTGCTCACCAGAAATCTGCATCAACAAAGTCTAATTATGCCTGAAAAGGCGAGTCCATAAAAGGGAGAAGAAAAACAGAGCGAGCCATAAACAACATCCGTGGCCAAGGTTTTGAGAAGCTGGGTGAGGAAAAACCGGGCAGTGGCACTTGACATTTTCACCAGCAGCACCAGGGGACCAGAGGCAGGAACAGATGTTCGGAAAAAGTATCCATTTCAGCCACTAATTTAAACAAAACCCTCTCCGGAGGGAAACCTCACCCAGGCTGCCTGCACCAGTTGGTTTTTAGTGCTGGAGCTGACATCCCATTCCCAGGAAATCCTGCTCAGGCACCTCAGGGAGAGCAGCTCAGGAGGGGGGGTGGGTTTAGAGAGAAATCAGAGCCCCTCAGCCTCGTCCCCAGAACAGGAGGACGCTGCCAGGTGTCCCCGTGTCCCCACGGGACGTGCCCAGCTCGTTCTCAGCCCGGCAGGGTCTGTTTAAGGCTCTGAATGGAGCAGAGCTCTGCTGTGACTGGGACTGTCCCCTGCTGTGACCAGGACTGTCCCCATGAGCTGGGACTGTCCCCTGCTGTGACCAGGACTGTCCCCAGGAATTGGGACTGTCCCCATGAGCTGGGGCTGTCCCCATGAGCTGGGGGACAGAGCCCTGCTGTGACTGGGACTGTTCCCAGGAGCTGGGGCTGTCCCTGCTGTGACCAGGGCTGTCCTCAGGAGCTGGGACTGTCCCCTGCTGTGACCAGGGCTGTCCCCATGAGCTGGGACTGTCCCCATGAGCTGGGGCTGTCCCCAGGAGCTGGGACTGTCCCCTGCTGTGACCAGGGCTGTCCCCAGGAGCTGGGACTGTCCCCAGGAGCTGGGGCTGTCCCTGCTGTGACAAGGGCTGTCCCCATGAGCTGGGACTGTCCCTGCTGTGACTGGGGCTGTCCCCAGGAATTGGGACTGTCCCTGCTGTGACCAGGGCTGTCCCCATGAGCTGGGGCTGTCCCTGCTGTGACGAGGGCTGTCCCCAGGAGCTGGGGCTGTCCCCTCTTATGACCAGGGCTGTCCCCAGGAGCAGGGCAGCCCAGGCACAGGGTTAAACTCCACCAGGTGACACCGCTGCTGTCAGGAGGGATCAGAGAGGCTCCGCTGAGCTCCCACTCGGTGCCAGTTCCAGTTCCCAGCTGATAAAACCAGCACCGACCCCGGGAACTTCACCAGCGCCGGGTGAGTGCAAGGCAGGAGCAGCTCCTGGGACTCTCCTCGGCTCGGAGCTCTCCAAGGCTTGGCTTTCACCTGGAATCAGCCCCAAGTTCCCTTCCAGCCGGGTGACAGGAGCTGGGTTACCTCAGGATGAGGTCTGAGGTGGAGTCAGGTCACACCTCAGCTCACAGCGTTCCTGGGTAAAGATGCCCGTGTTTGCTGCCAGAGCCAGCAGGGACAGTTCATCCTCCAGTGCCCTGTGAGCACCCAGCACCAGCGGCACAAAGCCACCCACAGAGCCCCTGCCACTGGCACTGTCCATGGAAAGCTCCTGAGTGATCCTTTCCCTTGGTTCCTCTATGGATGGAATCCCTCACCTACCACCAAACCACGGATTTTGCTGATGATTTGCCAAAAAACCCCCAAGGTCTGAAAAGGATGATTCCCTACTGACCCAAACCTTCAGGATTCAAGAATCCGTTCAGCTTCAGCTGAAGGACAAAACAAAGTAAAGCAGCTGAATGTCATTGAGGAGAGGGACAGGAAGTGACGAGTTTAGAGCTTCAGGAATTTCAGTTTTAGGATCTGTGTCTATATTGGATGTATGATGTAATATATATATATATATATATTGCAAAATCTTCTATTTAATGCCTCAGCACTCAGGGCTTTGCTCATCCAGCGCTGCCTTTTGCACCAGAGCACTTTGTGCCAGAAAAATGCGTTTTGTGTTTTAATTTTCCATGGAATGCAGACGTGATGCTGCAAAAGGAATAAACCCAAAGGGGCCAGAGCACTTCCCCCTGCCCATGTCCCAGTGCCCTCCCCTTCCACTCCCTTTCTCCAAAAAGATCTGATTTCTGTCTGTGCCACTTTATTGCTGTGAAAACAAAAGAATTAAGAACAGCTCCAAGAGCCAGCCCGTTATCTCATGGCAATAATTCAATTAAAGGTTGGTAACACCAGTTTGTTGCCATGCCGAGCACCCCAAGGATCTGCAGTGCACACAGGACTTTTGGGTCATTCCTGCTGCAGCAAGGAACTGTTTTTTCCCTTTTCCACATGAATGCCTAAAACCCCCTTGGGGTGTGTTGGAGCCTGTCAAAACAACGGCACGGAGATTTTTAAGGAACAGTCGTGTGAACAAGTAGGACAAAATCCAGAAAGAGTGAGCAGGAGAGAAGGAGATTCCGTTGGAGTTCTAAAATGGAGCCAGGAAGAAGCCCTGGATTTCGGAATGTCTGGACGTGTGCACACGGATGCACATCCCTATTTCCCCGTGTGCTGCGTGCACAGAATTCCCACTCTGGTTCCTGCCCTTCCCACTCCTGCCACTTTATCCAGGATTCCTTGGATGTGCTGAATCCCCCCACAAAAAAAGCCAGGAATGAACAAACACCCCCAAAACCAACCCAAAACATCACCCAGGGGGTTGTAAAGTGCTTTTTTTGGACACCTTTGGCTTCAGTACGAGCTAAAAGCAGAGAGACTTCACACAAACTCCTCCCAGAGCAGGGAATGTTTCCCTGCCACGATGGAGTTCCAGCAGGAAGGTTCTGTGAGGCAGCAGAAAAGCTCCTTCATGAATTTTTCAGTGGCTATCACAGAAATTAAAAGCCCTGTGCAATCACTGCGGGGAGGCACGGCAGCCTGTGATATTTCTCTCTTTTTTTTTTTTTATCCTGAGTGAAGCAGAAGTGCCACGGGAGAGGCTCCAGCCAGAATTCCAGCTGTGAGCGTCTGTGCCAGGGCCCAGGTGTTAAATGGGAGTGCTGGTGCCCAGCAGCCTGCAGAGGACATTCTCCCCAGGCTTTTGTACCTCAGGATTGTGAAATTAAACCCATCCTGGGAGGCACTAAACACTCGCAGACATTTATGTGTCATTTGTAGTCAGGGATGGGCCAAGGGCTCGTTCCTCAGCAGTTTCTTTTACCAAATCCTTCTCAGAAAGCAGAAAATTTGTCTCTTTTTTGGACACTCTTCCCATTACAGAACACAGAAAGCCGGTGGTTAAATTCCTCTTGCCTTGTACTGCTTTGCCTCTATAACTTTTAAAGCCCTGAAAGAACATAAAGTTAAAATTTTAATGGCATTTCAGCAGAACCTCTTTGAATTTTGTATTAGATCTCAATTTAGCCTCCAGTAAAGCTGTTAGAAAAAAAAAAAAAAAAAAACCCCGATGCTTAAAAATGTAATAATCATACAGGAACCTTCCAAAGCCGGCATCAAATAGAATAAAACATATTTTATTAATGATACAATTCACAAAATTACCAGTCCTGCCACTCTCTGCCCTCAGGAGAGATTTCTGGGGCTGAGTTCTATTGCACATCCAGGAGCTCCTGGGGCTGGTTCTGAAAACAAGCCCCGGGAGCTGCAGGGAAAAGAGCTCCCAGTCCTGTGGGGGAGGTCTGGGATCCTCATCGATTATTGGTCATTTTCTCCGCGGAAAACCCCAGCGCCAAAGGCGGGGAATTGTCATTTCCCCATTCAGAATTCCCACCAGAGCTGGGACAGGAGCAGCCAGCCTCACCTCAGGGTTCCCAAGGGCAGAGGCAGCTCCAGCCCCTGAGTTCTGAAGGATTCAGCACGGCAAAACCACGGCTGGAGCTTTAAAAAGCACAAGAACTGCCCCACAGGCTGGAATATCCCAAATTGTCCCCACAAGCCAGGAAGACGCAGAATTGTTATGGCACAGATTCTCTGAGCTGTTCAGGGCCCAACCCCACAAACCTTCCCAGAGCAGGATCAGGGCGAACAAACAGACAAACAAAAAATAATTAGGGAAGGAAAAGGCAGATTTGCAAATATTTGCACACTGAATGTCAAGTCTGAAGGAGCGAGGAAGCCTTTTCTCTCCCCCACGAACACTTCCCAGGCAGCAATTACACACAATTGCAGTTTACAAGATCTCTTTCATTGTCTATTTGCTCAGGCGTCACTTTCTGCGGCTTTGTAAACAGCGCTGCAAACCCGAATTCAAGGAGCTGTAAAGTCAGAGAATAATTTATCACAGGAAATCTGCCAAAAAAAAAAAACAATTAGGAGAATTTGTTTTCACTGAAAGCATGGCTGCAACCTGCTCAAACACAAGACTGCAGCCGAATGTTCGTCCCTGCTCCCCACCTCTCCAAGGGCCTCCATAAGTTTGGGAAATGTCTGATGGACCAAAACCAGGGGTTCTTCCAGGAATTCCTTCGGGAGATCCCCTTGGCCCAGTCCCTGCTGAGAGCAGGAGCCAAAGTGGGGCTGGGTGGTGCCCAGGTGGGAATGTGCCAAGCACAGGATGTGACCTCCAGGTGATGCCTCCTGCAGCCACCCAGAAACAGAGACTAGACAAGAGGAAGGGAATAAAGACAGGTATTTATTTGAAGGGCCTTCAAGGTACACCCTGGGGGAGCCAGAGGCTGCTTCCAAAAATTGGACCCCAAGATGGACCCCAGGTCACGAGTTCTTCACACTTTTATAGGTTTGGATCATTTGCATATCAGGGTTCATTCTCCAATTAAAGCCCCAGTTTAACGATGTAACTCCCCTCAGCTTGCCCCCCTTAGAATCTTTGGTTTACACATTTTGGGCCTAAAAACAGCCTGGCTGTCCTTGAAGGCAAAGCCTGGAGAGGCTTTGTTCTGTCTGCCCAGTACGAGAGAGCAGGAATTACAGGCTACAAGGAACTTCAGAGTTACACTCTAAGCACTACAGGATTTGAAAATATAAAAGTTAAAACCTAAGGCATCACAGGCACCGCGGTTTGGGACAGTTCCGTGTCTCTCACCGCTCCCGACATCGAAGCAGAAATTGGTTTGTTGTTAAAAGCTCTGAACAACTCCTCTGAGAGCTGCAGGCACTGGAGGAACAGCAGAAATTCTCCCTCTGCAGCAAAGGCACAGAAGAGAAGGTTCAGAAGAGGAATGGGACACCAGGATCCAGGGGAGGGGAGAATTTAAATCCTCTGGAGTGAACAGAGCAGCTCCTTCCTGCTGCTACAGCAAAGGGACACAGCAGAGCCTCCAGCTGGAAGGACCAAGGGGATTTATTATTATTTATGTCATTTAGCCCAAGGAAGAGCTATTGAAAACCTGGCAGTAAATAGGAGGAGGATGACAATGATGATATAATAGTAGTAGTAGTACTACTACTAGTAATAATAATAATAATAATAATAATAATAATAATAATGATGATGATAATAATAATTCTTCACCCACACAATTCATTCAGTGGACACTGCTCTCACCTGGGTGGCAGCAGCTCCTGGGCAGGACTGCCCTGAGCAGTGAGACCTTCCCTTTGCTCAGATAAAGCATTTCCCTCTCCGGAGAAGAGATAAAAACCAGCAGGAAGAACAAAGAGCCCCTCTAATCCAGGGATTTCCCTCCCTGACGTTCAGACAGGAGCAGCATGGGGCAGGAGAACTCATTCATACCCAGCTCCTGCTTTGCCTTATTGCAGAACAAACCAGGAATTCGAGTGATGGTCAGGAAAAACCTCCCTGGCTCCCAGGCCAGGCCAAAGGCACATCCCGGAATTCCAGCAATTCCGAGCAGATGGTTCTGTGCAGAGACCAGGCACGGTAAAGGGCACCCTCGGAATATAAATGCTGATTATTATTCAAGCAAACAGATGGGGAGGTCTGTGCCAGAGCAGGGCCACTTGTAAAACATTCTGGGATTGCGGGGATGTGAAGCGATTCCGTGCGGTGGAATGAAGGAAGCGCTGAGTGCCTTTCAGAGCTGAAAGGAAACGTTCTGCCTCACACAGGTTATTAAATCACAGAGGTGGTGGTAATTAATATAAAATAATGCCGATTGTTCTGGAAGGAAGAGCGTTTTGCAAGAAATTACAGGTTCCTTTTGCAGTGTGGTGCTTGAAGTCGGTGGCCCGGGGGTTTTGTCCCCACCCCAAAGAGCCCCCACCCCAGCCAGGCACTCGTCAGGAGGAGTGTGACAAGTCCCTCTCCTCCCCAGGACACCATTCCAATTTCCACACTTAATTCATTGCTCACGGTGGCTGCCGGGGAAGATTTAACACACACAAATGTCAAATTGTGCCGCTCTTCAAACACGGGAGAGGAGCCCAAACGTGGCACGAACAGCTCTGACTATTTATTAGCTGGCACGAGCCACCATGAATACAATGTCACTTTAATTGAGTTATTGCTGCTCTTCCCTTAAAGGAGAGCAAAAGTGATCCAGATTGGGATGGATTGAAGCAATTCCATGCTGGAGAATAATTCCACTCCCGTGTAAGTGCAGGCGTGGAATTTTAAGTGGGAAATAAGAGACCTCACATAAATTTCCCTCCGTACTCAAAAGTCTGCCTGGGTAATTAAGACCCTGAATTTACTATTTCCTGTCTGAGGGCACAGAAATGTTACACCTTGGAGCTGTGGTACACCCTGGAGCTGGAATTAACTTCGAACCTCCACGTAAGGCGAGGATGGTTCAGACTGACAGACCTCAGGTATCAACCCACAAGCTCTGAGCCCCTTTTCTGATTTGAATATTTACCACCATCCCTTTGAAAAGCTGCTAAATTCAGCTGCTCGTAGCAGATCTGGAGAGTTTTGCACTTTCAAGCCCCTTCCCATCACATATTGATCATCAAAGAGTATTTCACATTATCATTCTGCCAAGTTTCCATCCAGCTGAATCACAAATCCTCCCCCATCGATCCCTGGAATGATTAAACCACGAGTCTGGAGCCACAGGCCTGGAGCAGAACTCACGGAGAGCAACAAAGGCACCTAATTAGGGCTGACTGGGCCTGGAGCTCAATCAAAAATCAAAGCAAGAAGCAAACGTGGCCTTTGTTCCTCCTCCCGATTTCCTCTTGGTATAAAACACTGGTGACCCGACGGGGATTCTGAGAGGAAGTGGTTAAAGTAACAAAATCCATTTATTGGGCACTCCTGTGCCTGATTCCAGGGAATTGAGCGGCTCCTGAGGACATTCCAGGGGTGGCTCTGAGCAGCACCACCCCGATCTCCTGCCTGGCTGCTCCTCTGCACTCCCCACTATTTCACACATTCCCCACCTTGAGAACCTTGGCAAGAATTTCAGCCTGAGGAGGATCCAAAGGTGCCCAACCTCGCTGAGAACGGGGCAAAGCCAGGCCCAGCAGCAGCCCTGTGTCTGCAGCACGCTCTCGGTGAAGGACAGAGCTTTCCCCTCGTTCTTCTCCTTCCTGAGACACAAAATGAAGTCTCTTTTGCTGCTCAGCTAATCCTTCCTCTGTCTCGGAGAAGAGATATGTTTTTGTCACTTCCTCCTGCTGATAAGACTTGTATCAAAGTTGTGGGGGAATGAATTGCAATTTTTCAATTTAAAAGCCTGCTCATATCAGCCGGAGCCTTGGTTAAACAAATCCCTCGTGAGACGGGAGATAAGGGGCAACATATTTGTGTATTAAATAGAAGATGTTTCCCGTGCTATAGGCAGCAAATAAATATCTTAAAATTCCTCCTCGTGCTCATTGATAATGACTGACTAAACAGTGCAATTAATGAGATAGCAGCCAATTAGGCTGAACTCTGCTTTGGCTGCTCTCAGGGCTGATGGGGAGTTGACAAAGACATCTCGAGCACTATCTGGGAGCGTTTCCTTGATCTCCCACTGTACCACTCAGCTGTCAGGGCCTGTCAGGTCCTGTACAGATAGAGACACACAGAAGCAGCCCCAGCATCCACGGCCACAAATGGAATTCCCACTGCTGCCCACTGAGTGGATTATCCTCGTCTGAAATCCGTTTTTGTCCCACTGTGTCTCTGCGGGAGTTTGTCCACGCTGCTGCAGAGCAACTTCACAAAGGGCAAATCCCTCCTGAGAGCACACCAAGGACTCGGCGTTGCTCTTTGCCAGAGAGGTTCAGGCAGAGTCTGTTCCCCTCACCATCTAAATAATTTAGATAAAAGAAGGCTCATTAATGAAAGAGAGGTGTTATCTTTCCCCCTAGAAACGAGTAAAAGGGGAGGACAATTACTCCAGAAATGTAATGAAATACCTGGAGATTTCCCAGAGGTAAAATTTATCTCAAAATCCTTGAAGAGCACCAGGTGTTTCCCTGCCTTTGGGAATGGGATTCCACTGGTTCCCAGGAGGAGCTGGGCTCTCCCTTTCGGGGCTAAAAGCAGTGAAGGATGTCAGGAAATCCCCTGCACAATGGAGCACCACAGTCCAGGTGCCTCCTGAAGGCACTGACGGGGCAGGATGAGCACATTCCCACATCATTCCCTTGGAATTCCTGATGGACAATTTCATTTCAACCCTCTGATAAAGGGTCCCTGCACACAGCAGTGGCCAGAGGTTTGTGTGAGCTCGGGAGAACCCATCAGAGCCCTGCAGCTCAGTGGGAACCCACAGCAGGCACCTCTGGCCTCTCCTGATCAATAATCAAAGCAACCATCGATAATGGGGAGCTCTGAGCTCACAATTTCCAGGCTTTGCCTTCTCAGAATCCAGGGGTTGATGAAAAACACGGATTAGGATCCTGCCCCGTTCGCTTTTGAAGTGAGAATCTGACCATTTCTGGTCGTGTTATCACTCTGCTGCCATTCCCTCTCCAGCCGAGTGCCAATCCTGGGAATGTTCACAGTTCAGAACTGCCCCAGGTCCTCTCCTTGCAGCGACTCCTCTCCCATAAACCTGGAGGAGTTTGGTGTTATTTTTATGGAGTTATTCTGCTGTGCCTGGATTTATTCATTTCAATGACTGCTGGCTTCTTGAAGGGCCGGATTATTTTGTGGAGACTTCCACTTTATGTTCTTTACAAATGAAATCTTTCACAGTTACACAGTGTTATTTTTATTTATATTTTATTCTCTCTTCCTGGCTATTTAGAATAAACTGCTTGCCACAGCCCCAGGAGAAAAATCCTTCAAAGCTAATGACCTTGTTAAAGGTTCACTCATCACAGTAAAATGTCAAACAAGGTACTTTAAGGTAGCAGAACTGGATGGCAAATGTAGCTTTACATTATTATTTAAGGAAAAAAAAACTCCAGCAAACCCACACCTAGAGGTAGGGCTGTCGATTCCATGCATTTAAATGTCATTCTTGGCCATTTCTTGGCATTTTATGTCAGGCTGAATATAACAGGAACTCCACCAACATAAGTTAACAGAGCTGCTTCTGCCACTAAATATTGCTTTGCCCTGGAAAAAGGCACAAATGAGGATTTTGCAGGGAGAAAGGTCTGCAGGATTAAGGGTTTAATTTATTTTTGTATAAGCACTGCTGTCTCAGGGGAGGCAGCTCAGCCAGCTGCTGCCATCCTGAGTGTTCCCACCTCACGACCCAGGAGAAGCAGCCCCATAAACCAGGATCCCAAAACCTTCACAAGGTGCCTGACAAGGAACTCTCTGGTGCTCAGACACCCCCTGCAGCTCTGGGCTGGAAAATGGGCTGGAAAATGGGCTGGAAAGCCCAAACCCTGCCAGATCTCCAGGGTTTTTATGTCAATCCTTGTAAGAGCTGAGTTTTAATCTTAAGAAGATGCTGTGAGGTTCAGCCAAAGCTGGAACACCCAAGGAGGGCTTGGAGGGTGAAGCTTGAGGCCACCTTGGCTTGGAGGGCAGGACAAAAATCCCTCTTTGCCTGGCCAAACTCCACACGTGTGGCTGCCACCACGGTGCCAGCAGGGATTTCTGTGCAGATGGCACTCAGAAATGCCCAGATTTCACACCAATTTTCAGGCTCACTCCACGAGTGCAGCCTTGGACCACCTGAGCCTTTTTCCCAACCTCATGCCCAGCTTCCACTCTGGGTTCCTGGGCTGCCAGAGCTGCTCTCAGAGAGGAGATTCCAAACCTTTTACACTGCTCCTCTCCACCTCCACAGCTCTGCCACGAACAGAACTGGAGTTGGGCAGTAATTAAATTCCTCGGCATTGGCGGTGTAATGTGTTAATAAAAAAGTTATTGCACCTCCATTGTTTCTGCAGGTTTGGTTAATTACGTGGCACTTCCATTCTTCTGTACTCACTCCCAGCAAGGGCTCTCCTCACCATCTGCTGATATTTAATTAATATATGCTAAATGTCCTGCTATATTATTAAATCTCATTTAGAAGTGTCCTTAGCAGCTCAGGATAGGGCTGCCTATACCGAAGGAGAATGAGCAGGGACCTCGCCTCGTATTTAAATAATTTAGATAAAAGAAGGCTCATTAATGAAAGAGAGGTGTTATCTTTCCCCCTAGAAACGAGTAAAAGGGGAGGACAATTACTCCAGAAATGTAATGAAATACCTGGAGATTTCCCAGAGGTAAAATTTATCACAAAATCCTTGAAGAACACCAGCTCTGACAGTCCTGGCTGAGGAGAGGCAACCCCAGGAACTGCAATGTTTGTGTTGCTCTGCACCAGGAAGGGAACAGCACATTCAGTTCTGGGGTTGGGAATAAAACAGGGAGAAATCTCCTATTCCCAAACCCCAAAAGATTTGCACTGGGCCATGTCATGGGGGAAGTCAGCCAGGGCAAAGCTGGTGTTTCTGAGCATCACTTCCCTGACGGATTTATTTTTTCCCCTCTGCAAAAATGTCTCCAAGGAGATTTTACACGTGTCCCCTGGGGTTCCAGGGCGTGCAGAAATGAAGATAATTTGCTTTATCAGCGCTGGGCAGTGCCTGGGTGCCCACAGGCCCCAGGGGTTCCAGGATGTCCCAGCTGGAGCAGGACAAATGCCCCAAACAGGTTCTGGTGGCTGCAGGAGGCACCGGGCAAATTAATCACACAAAGAGGATTCTGCTGCTGTTATCTCCTGCAACAAAACCTGAGGGAAGGGAGAAGTGGAACAAAACCACAATTATTTCTAACAAGCTTTCCCAGATACGTCTGTAGGGACTCAATGCAGATTGAACTCTGCTTGTATAATTTGTTTATTGCTATTTTTGGCGAGTAACTTCATTTATCACAAAGATCTGTCTAAAAGCTGCAGGGGGTGATCTGCTACTACCACCAAAGGCATTAATTTTATTATCTGTCTTTATGAATAAAAACAAGAACACAGAACTGGCTCGTTGTACAACATGAAGAAAGAGGATATTTCCCAAGCTGCCAGAGGAGTGTTAAATAAAAGCCACCAAAAGCCCCCAAAAGAACAGGATCCTGTCTAGGACATTTCACAGACCTCCTCACCCATTTCCATAAGAATCATTGGCTTTGAGGGAGCACTTAAAAATAATAACTTGATTTAATTAGCTAATGTGAAGGAAGAGATGAGGATTAGCAGCTGATTAAAATGCTTGCAGAAAACAGTTATGATTAAGCGAATTAATCCTCCAAGAAACCCAGGGCTGCAGCAGATAAATCCTGCTTTGGAGGTTGGACCCCAGCACTCAGAAGGCTCCTTATGCTCTGTCAAGAGCCCAGATTTATTCACAAACCCAGAGGGACCTGACCTGCACTCACACAAAATGATAGCCAGAGTAGAATCCGTTCCCCAGCTCTTTATTCCGGTATTTAATAACAGAGCGTGGACATTAAAGAGCTTTTGCAGCTGCAATTGCAAGGCAGAAATTTCCATGAAATGTTTTATGAATTGATCTTGTTTCCTGACTCACTGAGCTCCTGCCCTCCAGCCGGCTCCACTCTGGCTTTAGGAGCAGCTTCACACAGTTATTGGAAATTAAACATTTCCTCCTGCCCTCCCCTGAGCAGGCAGAGGGACCCTGCAGCTGCTGCAGGAGGGGAATATTTCCTTATTTCCCTGTTTATTTCAGCATCATTTCAGCGCAGGAGGCTCTGCCAGGCTGCTCCTGAGGCAGGGACAGCAGCCTCAGCCCTGCCTGGGTGACAAAGCCACCACAGCTCCCCGTGTCTGGCACATCCTCAGAACTTTGGGACATTCCCCGGCTCCCAGGTCCCAGAGGTGTTTGTTTGGGCAGTGCTGGGGATGGCCTCAGGCTCTGCTCGTGCCTCTCTGCAGAGCTGAAGTGACAGCAGCCAAAGCTCTGTCCCCTCCTCCAAGGTCACCTGGAGCAGCAGCAGCCTCTGAGGGAAGGGGCTTCACCGCATTTGGGGGGATTTTGGGCACCAGCAGCTCCCTGTGTGCTGTCCTGCTGCCCCATCCTACAGAAAATCCCAGAGAAAGGAGGAAATTCCAGAGCATTGCCACCATGCCCTCATGCTTCTCCCAGTCCTTCCAGCCCTTCCCTCCCCTCGCTTCTCCTGCCCTGTTTCACATCACAGTTGTGTTTTCAGTTCACGTTGATTTTCCCTTCTACAAGCCTGGGACTGCCATAGATTTCATCCTTCCGAAGGACCTTGTCAAACACGTTATAAATGCAGGCAGGAAATGTTATTCCTGATAAATAACTCTGTTCCTGTCTCCTTAGGTTGGACTCGATGATCTCACAGGTCTTTTCCGAGCTAGTTCGTTCTGTGATTCTGACAGAATATTTGCTCTCAGTGAAGCCTCTCACGAGGGGCAGGGTTTGGTTTCCCTGTGGCCGGGCACTGTGAGGTGCCAGCTCAGATCCATCCTCTCTGGGAGAGCCGGGCCCAGGCCCTGCAGGGCTGGGGAGAGCCCAGTGGGGCTCTGGGGAAATGGGACGGAGTTCCTGGAGTGGAATTCAGGAGTCAGCCCCTCTGTCGGGTGTAGAGGAATGGCTGGTCTCTCGAGGGCACTCAGAATCCCTCGAGGGCACTCAGAATCTCTAGAGGGTCTGCATCCCTAGAGGGTTTGTTGTAGGGTCTGTACGACCAAGACTGGTATTGAGAAACTAACAAAAAACAATGTTACTGCTCAGAATTAACAAAGAACAGTACTTTTCTAGAAAAAGAAGAATAGTCTTGGAGTTATATAACTGATGAAGAAATAGAAATATTAATAAAGTTGGAAGATATAAAGTATACTAACAAAGAATAATAGTGCTATTGAAGAACAACAATTCATTGAGAAAAACAGTAGTTTTTTGAACTAGATATCCTTGGGAAAATACGAACTCAATACAATGTATCTTATTAAATGGCCTAACTAACTGCAAGATGGCACCTGCAGAAACTGCGACTAAGAGAGAATAGTAAACGATTACTAACAAATATGATCAATAATAAGGTATAGGTAACTTGTGTAATAAGAATAAGAAGGTACATGTTAAAGAATAACTGGTAGCTTAAAACATAGAGATGCAGAAAAGCTTTATAGACTAATTTTGTATTAGGCCATACGCCATATTGTACACGTGCAGGACGGTGCTGACAAGTTTGTAAAATCATGATAACAAGGAAGAAAAAGAGCTGAGTCCCTAAGAACGATGTATCTTTATAGAAGGATGCAGAACAAAGAACCCCTGAAAAGAAGGAACTGAGAAAAAGACGACAATCATCTTTTCGACGCGTGATGCTAAGAACCAATGAGAAAGTTAATAAAAATCATATGCTTGAAAAGGTATAAATATGTGCTATTCGAGAATAAAGTTGGAGTTTGCATTATCAATCACATTGATTACCGTGCATTCTTCCCACTCACCGCAGTCGGGGGCAGCCTGGCAGTGATGGCCAGGGACAGGAGGGTTTCACTGCAGGCTGGCATCCAGGATTGCAGTGCTCCAGCTCCGATTGGACTCGGGGAAAGCAGCCAAGGGAGAGCCGGGGCTCCTTTGGAGGCTGAGTCTCAGAACAGCTCAGGCCAGGGGGTGCTGCGGGCTGAGCTCAGGGGGAATTTCGCTCTGAAACGAGAATTAACTGCTCAGGAATGGCCTGGAGCTCCTGCAGTGAGGGGCCAAGCCAAGACAGCTCCACTGAAGGGCAGAACACCAGGAAAGGAGTTTAAAAAGAAATTAAAAAATCACTCCCAGCCCAGAAGTCAATTCAGAGCCCATTTCTCTGTTTTACTCACAGGCTGAGGATGTTTTTCCCAAGCAGGGAACTGCTCTGGTGAGCTCAGAGCTGGAACACCCCAGCACGGCCTGGCTGTGCTCACACCCCACAGGTCACACTTGGAGCTGCTGCTCCCAGGAACAGCGGGGTAAGGGAATGCAACATCCAAGTCAGGGAATAATATCAGAGCTGCTCCTGGCATCACGGCTGGTTCAGGATTGTCTTGGGGTGACTTTATGATGTGTGTCCCCTCTCATCGCTCTATGCCCGGATATGATTCCTGTGCCTTTCTGTGCCTTTAAACTGAGCCCAAGAGAGGGAAGAGAAGGAAAAAAAAAGGCCAGACGAACTTTTTCAAAGCAGTCTGTGCTTCAAGGTCACTACTTCTCTGCATCTCTCTACTATGGGGAGAAGTGTGGAGGAA
>VZRV01001016.1:14758-44897 GCA_013398115.1 Falcunculus frontatus | reverse complement strand
GAGGCATGTCCTGACCTCCCAGGGCAGCCAGAGGGGTGCCTTGGACTCCAACACACATCCATATCAACCAACCCAGCCTTAGGGATCTCTGAGATTATCCAGTGATTCTGGGGCCTTTCTCCTGCTGGTATTTCAGGATTGGAGGAGCCATTGGGGAATTCCTGGAACAACCCATTTTGTGCCAGAAGATTCTGGGCAGTTCATGAACTTTTCAGCAACGAGGCTTGTTCACAACCTTGGGAGAGCAACAGATCTTCCCCAAAGGCTGGAGATAACTCTGGGCTGGGTGATCCCATGGAAATCATGGAAATCATCATCCCATGGAAATCCAGCCTCCAGGACATCCATCCTGATTTCCCAAACTGTCCCAAGCAACTCCAGGAGAGGAAGGGTTGAAATAAAAGAAGGTCGAGGTTGTCTTGGCAAAAGTGTAACTCCTTCTCCCGCATCCCAGAAAAGTCTGAAGCTCCATGGACTTCACCTCCAAAGAGTTACTGGTTGATATCCTGCATTCCCAAGGTTGTAGGTGGGATTGGGATCCAGCTGGATGTTCTGGAAATAAACAGGAAATAACTGAGCAGTGACAAACTCCCCCGAAAGCAGCAGGAATTTGTCCCTCTCTCCCACTCTGCCATAGCACAGAGGGTGACAAGCACTGGGATACCTCTCCTGAAGTTCATCCCTAGGGAATCATCCTGTTGAAAAACCTCTCCCAGGAAAGAAAGGTTGGCTCTTCTCTTTGCTGTGGAACAGGAATAAACGGAGCTCTTTATTCCTCGGCTGGAATTCCTGTGCTTATTTTAGGCCTTTGTTAATGAGATCCATCCTGAGAATTCCAGGGGTGTTAAAATGCTCAGCTGTCATCAGCTGGGTCTGAATTTGGGCCTCTCCTGCTTTTAAAGTTCATCAAAGGCATAAAAAAAGGGATAAATGGGGAAAAATAAAGGAAAACTGGCTGCAGTTCTGCTCTCAGGAGCTGTGACAGTGTTGGACTCTTCAGAATTACTGGGACCTGGGAATTTCGTGCAGAGATGAGCTGGGTGATGTTCCTAATCCCTCCTTTTCTAAGACTGGCTGCACTGGAATGTTGGAGGTGACAGATTTGTGAGTCACTCTGAGTAATTCCTCAGCCAGAAGGACAAAGGGACTTGGGATGGAGCCTTTTAAACCACGAGTCACCCCCTCACAGGGTGGAATTTCTGTTCCTTCTGTGCAGGATCTGGAGAACAGAGGCATGGAAACCATCCATCTACCTCTGGAAGGAGGAATTTCTGCCAGTTCTAAGGGCTGTGCTTTTCCAATACCAGCTGTTCCAATATTACTGGAATTATCCCAGTGTTTATTCAACATTTTCAATCAATTGAAGTGGCTTTTGTATTACTGGAATTGCAGGAGTTGGGCATTTAAAAAAAAAAAGCAAAAAGGTTTGGTTCCAACTGAACAATCCAAATTAATCCAATGTAAATGGAACACGTTGTAAGACAAGAAAATTCCATGATATTTCTCCATCAGTCAGGATGGGACAGGGAAAAGCACCTGAGTGACCCAGGCCTCCAAGTGATGAAGGGACAGCTCTTAAAAAAAAATGAAGATTTTAGAGTCAGGGATTCTGAAATCAAATATCAGTTTGATTCCTGTGGCAGGGATTAGATCCAGACTGGGAGAAAGTCAGTGAAGATCCAGTTGGGAAGAGCTCCTGATCTTCGAGATCATCCAGAGGCCAGGAAAACTTTCAGGAGGAGAAGCACCATCAGCTGCAGGTCGAGTCTAGAGAGCCATTTACAGGACAAGGGGGAATGGTTTTAACTGGAAGAAAGTAGAGTTAGGTGGGATATTGGGAAGGAATTGTTCCCTGGGAGGGTGGGGAGGGGCTGGGATGGAATTCCCAGAGAAGCTGTGGCTGCCCCTGGATCCCTGGAAATGTCCAAGGCCAGGTTGGACAGGGCTTGGAGCAGCCTGGGACAGTGGAAGGTGTCCCTGCCCATGGAATGGGATGAGGTTTAAGGTCCCTTCCAACCCAAACCCTTCTGGGATTCTATGATTTCACGGATGAGTCTGAAACGAAGCTATTTAGTGGTGAAATTCATTAATATGAGCTGTCTGTCCTAAGGATAAAACACGTCTGGACAGATCCTGAAGCCCTCTCAGTCTGGTTTTCTCCAGGAAAACCCACCTGAAGCCAAGCCAATTTTCTTCCCTCATGGAAAATGGCATCGATGGCAGGATCTGGGAAAATAATGAGAATTCCCTGCATTTTCCCAGCTCTTTTTATACGATGAGCTCAATATATTTAAAATATGATAAACAACCTTCGTTACCTGTGGATGAGCTTCTGCAAGCTGAGCTCTGCATCCATGGGAATATCCTGACAATATTCCAGTCATTTTTCCAATGGTTGGTCTACTGCCTTCAACTGACTCTCCTCAGCACAGAGGAGCCAAGGAAGAAAACATGAGGAGGAGTTTATATATTTTGTAAATATATTTCTAATATAATTTCTATTTATTCATATTATTATTCATATGATACATGATTAACATATAATATGAATATTATACATTCATAGTATAACATTAATATTATTAATATAATATATGTTTAATATAATATACTCTATAATACTAATATTCAATTGTTAGTCATATATTATAATTTAAAATAAATAAATTAATGATAAATATTTATTTATAATGGCTCAGCACATCCAAGTGCAGGATTTGGGATAAAAATGCAACGATTCAAAATTTTAATGTTGCTAAAAGCAGCAAAATGATGCCCCTGCCCTCCATGAAAATCTGCTGCCATCCAAGAGGGCAGATCCAAGGGCTTGTGGTTTCCCAAAAAAAAAAAAAGAACAGGAGAACAAAAAGCAGATTTTTCCCTGTTTTTTTGTTCATTTATTGCTTTCCAAGGGGCTTTGCAGGTAAAGGGGGAATTGCTGGTTCTGCTGTTCAGGGAATGCTGCTCACCCTCAAACCCGGGGAATTTGGGTTGGTTCCATCTCCAAACCTTTCCTGGGCTGGCAGAGCTGCAGAATTCCAGCCTCGGCCGAAAGTTTGCGGAATTCGGCGCTGTCTGTTTTGAAATCCCAGAGGAATTGCGAAAGGAATTGGCAGCTCCTTGGGAACTGAAACTGCCCCGAGCTCTGGCTTCTCCTGGCCTGCAATTTAGAAAATCACCCCGGAGTTAAGGAGCACTGGGAAATGCAGAAGAGGCCACGGAATCCATGGAGAACAGGTCCTTGGTTTGATGATCCCCACAAATTCTTCGTCCTCATGGCAGAGGGAGGCTTCTCCACAGAAAAAGTTTCCAATGAAAGCTGCTCCAACCCAAATGGAGGAGTTAAGGATGGCACAAAGGATGATCTTTGCCTCTTTACAGCAGCAAAAACCACTCGGAAAAGAGTTGGAGAGGCCCCTCTTCCCAATGCACATCCAGGCAGAATAAAGGAATCTCCAGAGGGTTGGGAAGTGCTGCTGGTATCTCTATTTATTCCTAAAATCATGTGGGATAAGATACCTTCCCTATTAAAAAGAAATCATCTGGAGTGAATGTCTTCACGTGAATATTTTTCCGAAGGGTTTTCTCACTCTAAAATTTATTTAAAATAAAAGTTGGGAATCGTTGGTTCCCGCTCCGGGTTTTTTGCTGTGGCCATGAAAAAAGGAACTCACAATGAAATTTCAAATATTATTTTCTTGATAAATAAAAATCCATGTGAACAGGAGATACACCAGGCAAAAGATGCTGGATATACAATTATGGAATATCCTGAGTTGGAAGGATCATCCAGTCCAACTCCACCCCAAAATCCCACTTGGCACCCTGAAGGTTTTATGCAGGTTTTTTCCCTTTTCAGCAGGAACAAGTGTTTGGGAGGATATTTGTGCAGGAATTTTATGGATAAATGTGTTGGACGTGGAGGATTTGCTCACCAGGTGTTTCTCGTCAAAGAAATATCTGGATATAACTCTCCATTAATTCATTAATTGGTCCTTGCAATCCCGAAGGTTCACTCAGGGTGTTTTGACTCCAAGAAAAGTTAAGGAACCTGTTGGATTTTTTAAGGCAAACTCTTTTTTTTTCTGTGGCTTTCCCAGAAATTCCACTCATCCAGCCCTGCGTGGCTCTTTTGGTCAGTTGTCTCTTCACATCCCCCAGCTCAGATGATTTATGGCCACACAAACCCTTTTTTTTGGAATTCCTGGCTCAGCTCCATAAAGCTCTAAATCAATCCCTGAGGTTTTGATTCCCTCCCCTTCTCCTCCAGGGAAGGGAAATGTCCTTAAATGTGGATATTCTGGGAGAGCCTCTGGCTTAAATTCTTCTCCCAAGGGGGTGGAGATGCCTCCCAAACCCAGGACTGAGAAAAAGAGCCAAAGGACACCTCAGGAAAGAAGATCCAACTCGGGAACCTGGTCTCCGTTTATCTTCTCCCAAGCTTTTCCAAGGAGATGGGAAGATGGGAATATCTGGAATGTTTTCACCTGGACACTTTTTTCCCTTCACAGGGAATTTTCTTGCAAGTGAAATACCAGCAACCAGTGAAATCCTCCCAATGCCCTCATGCCAAGGGATTGGAAGAGATGGGTGAAAATCCAATGGATTATTTGCAGCTGTGGGGAGGAAGGACCTAGAATTGTTTGGTCCCTTTTTTTTGGTTCCTTTTAATTGTCATCAATAAGATTTATCAGCTCTTTCTGTCCAAGAATTGTCCTGACAAATATTCCCAGCCAGTTCTGTTGGGAGGACAAGCTGGGAATTGTCAGCAGGTGGGATACAAAAACACTTTGAAACTCTCAGTTTTGGGTTCTTTTCCCACTCCTCTGGTTTTCCCAGCAAAACCCTCTTGTGCATCTCGTAAGTCAGGGATATTAGCACACACCTGGATTCTTGCTCTCACCAGTTTCTCCCTCAAAAGTCTGATCCCAGCTCATGGTTTCCTCATCTAATGTGGTTTGGAGCTCTCTAGAAAGCCCAGCTTTGACCCTGGTGTTTTTTCTTGGGACCATTTCTCCCAGTGTTTTGAAACAGGACTCAAAATATCATGGAATTCCACAATGGTTTGGGTTGGAAGGACCTCAAAGCCCATCCAGTGCCACCCCTGCCATGGCAGGGACACCTTCCACTGTCCCAGGCTGCTCCAAGCCCCAATGTCCAACCTGGCCTTGGGCACTGCCAGGGATCCAGGGGCAGCCACAGCTGCTCTGGGCACCCTGTGCCAGGGCCTCCCCACCCTCCCAGGGAACAATTCCTTCCCAAGATCCCATCCAGCCCTGCCCTCTGCCACTGCAAAGCCATTCCCTGGCTCCTGGCCCTCCAGCCCTTGGAAATTGGCTCTCTCCATGGTTCCTGCAGCTCCTTCAGGCCCTGCAAGGCCACACTGAGCTCAGCCCAAAGCTTCTCCTCTCCAGGCTCAACAATCCCAGCTCTCCCAGCCTTTCCTCCCAGCAGAGCTGCTCCATCCCTCTGCTCATCCTGCTGCCTCCTCTGGACTCTCTCCAGCAGCTCCACGTCCTCCCTGTGCTGGGCCCCAGGGCTGGGGCAGCTCTGCAGGTGGGGTCTCACCTGAGCACAGGGGCACAGGGGCACAATCCCAATCCCTTTCCTGATTCCTATGCTGTGGGATCAGCCCAGAATATTCCCTATCTTCCATTCCAAAAATCCAAGGCTCTGGCCTTCTCCAATCCATGACTCATGCGCTGCCAGGAAGGTGAAGGTCTGAGGATAAATGAGTTGCCTCATTGTCCACAGCCCTCAGAGCATCTGCAATCAGCTCAGCTGAAGCCCTTGGAGCCATTCCCAACACTTGATCCTAATCACAGCTCTGCACCTGGCCCAGCTTTCTGCTCGGGACAATATGTGACCGAATTTATTGTGGCAGTTTTGTTTTCTCTCTTCCCAGTGACTTCTTCTTCCCGTTGGAGTTCAATGGATCCTGTCTAGGATGAGACCCAAACAACATCACTGGAGCGGATTGTGCGGGAGAGCCCCAGGCAGGGGGAGTGGGAGCATCCAGCTGTATCCTGCTTCCCTGCTTTGATGTCCTTGGCTGCGAGAGGGATGCATGATTCAGACCACCCACAGGCCAGGCCTGGCTCCTTCCTGGGAGAAGGGATCATGGATCCAGCACGGAACACCTGTGACTGGGAATTCTGTGCCCTTCGCTGCCTGCTCAGGGTGAGGATGCCAGGGAACGGCTGGAGCTGGGCCAGGAGGGATTTAGGTTGGATATTGGGAAACGTTCTTCTTTCCCCAGAGGGTGCTGGGCACTGCCCAGGCTCCCCAGCGAATGGGCACGGCCCCGAGGCTGCCAGAGCTCCAGGAGCCTTTGGGCACCGCTGCCAGGGATGCCCAGGCTGGGATTGTTGGGGGGTCTGGGCAGAGCCACCATTCCATGACCCTTGTGGATCCCTTCCCACTCAGGATATTCCCTGATTCCATGATTTGGGAGCCCTGGAGGGACCTTCTCTGGAGGTGAATCCAGGCAGGATTTCCACTCTCTGCTCACTCTGTTGGAGCTTCCCATGTTGTGCTTTAAACTCCTCTTGGTTTTATGGTTTTATTTTTCAGTCTCGCTTTTCTTTCCAAGTGGGAAAGACATGAGGAGTCACAGGGATGCTCAGAGAGCACTTGGAGGTTTGAAGCTCATCCTTTATTCTTCACTCTTTCAGCAACACAGACTTAGGTTTCCCCATTTAACATCCCTGTCATTCCAAGTGAGCTGAATGACAGAAAAAAAAACTGCTCCAAAAAAACTGGGCATGAAGAAAACCCCGAGTCAAAGGCAGCTTATCAGGCCCAGCTGCTGCTTATCACCAATGCTCCATCTGCTCCATCTGTTTAGCATAAATAATTCCTTGATTTTTTTTTTTTTTATTGGTGTCCTATGGTCCATCCAAACAATGAGCAGAGGGAAAAAGAGAAACTGTAAATAAATTTTACAGTGTCACTAAGAGCGTTCACATGAAGGGGAACTATTTGGAGGCGATGCCAGTTCTTAATAAATTGCTTTTATTCGGGTGTTTTAACAAGGAGAAAAGGAGAAAAAAGCAGGAACAATGGAAGAATGGAAACTGCTCCATCACTCCTTTTAATAATAAATATTCCCAGGCTGTTCTCCTCACAAAGGAGGGGCCAAGGTTTTAATTTTTGCTTTTTTTTTTGGTGTCCATCTGAAAGGCAGGGGCATTAAAAAGCCCCTGAATCAGCTGGCTGAGCTCCCTTGCTGCAGTTTTCCCTGGATTTCTGGGCCATGGTGCCAACCCTGGGGCTGAATGGGCACCTAGGGCTCACCTGGGCAGCCCAGGGGGACTCCAAATGCAGCCTTTGGAAGGAGGAAAGTCCTTCCCAGCTGGTGAGTTCCTCCAAGGACCAGCAGGTTTTCCTCAGGAGGATTCCCAAGGTCCAAATTCCCAATTGTGGCACTTGTTTGCTTTAATTCCTTGGACATGGGACCCCCATGGTCCATCCACACCAAGAATTCCACCCAACCATCCCAATGTTCCTTTGGAATTCAAGCTCATCCTTCCTGAAACATCTCCTGGGGGCTCCTAATTTAACTCTCCAGGACCACGTGGATTTTGCATGGAAATTCCTGAATAGCGATGAGATTTCATGGAAAACCCTAAATTTGGGCAGCACGCAGCACAGAGAAGGTCTTTTCCCACAGAATTCCTATCACTGAAATTGGGAATGGGGGTTCACATTCCAGGGAGCTCAGCAAAGTTCCCTTTTTCCCCCCTCATTTTCCAGTTATTAATTTCTTTTTTAGGGATGAGATACTTGAGCTGTGTCTATTTAACAGCCCCCACGTGTTTAATTCCCACCTGCAGGGATTCTGGGAAGCTTTGCTTGGCATCTCCAAACCTAAAGGCATCCTAAAGGTACCACAGGAGTGGGGTATGGAATGTGTGGCTGTGCTGGGAATGTGCCATTAGAAATATGGATACCCCATCAGGGTTGGAAAATCCAGTCTTAGGCTGACCTTGACAGGTCCTGGACCCCCTGGCAGGAGCAGGGAAACACCAGGAAAAAAGCCAGAGGATTCAGCTTTCCAAGGGAAGAAAAGAATCCCAGAATCCTGGAATGGTTTGGGTTGGGAGGGACCTCAAAGCCCATCCAGTGCCACCCCTGCCATGGCAGGGACACCTTCCACTGTCCCAGGCTGCTCCAAGCCCCAATGTCCAACCTGGCCTTGGGCACTGCCAGGGATCCAGGGGCAGCCACAGCTGCTCTGGGCACCCTGTGCCAGGGCCTCCCCCCCCTCCCAGGGAACAATTCCTTCCCAAGATCCCATCCAGCCCTGCCATGGGAGCTTGGGACAGTCCATGGAGGACGTTGCCATCCTCCCTTTTTCTGATGTGGCATCTGGAACTGCACCCAGGAAGTTTGGGATTTGTGCAGGAAAGGTGGTTTATCCAACAGGGAAAGGACAAATCCTCCAGGAGTGGGAGCAGAGGACACTGAGGGCAGAGCTCACCAGGGACAGCTCCAATCTCTGCTCCCTGGGACAGGGACAGGATCCTGGCTGGAGCTGGGCCAGGGCAGGCTCAGGCTGGAGAGCAGGGAAAGGTTCTTCTTTCCCCAGAGGGTGCTGGGCACTGCCCAGGCTCCCCAGGGAATGGGCACGGCCCCGAGGCTGCCAGAGCTCCAGGAGCCTTTGGGCCCCGCTGCCAGGGATGCCCAGGCTGGGATTGTTGGGGGGTCTGGGCAGGGCCAGGGCTGGGACTGGCTCATCCCTGTGGGTCCTTTCCCACTCAGGATATTCCATGATTCCATGATATCCCACTGACTGATCCCCACAGTCCCTGGGCCTGATCGAGCTCTTTGCCTTTTGCAGAGCCCAGAAGAGCTTTTAAAATGAAATAAGGGCCCAGTGATCCAAAGGGAATCAGAGCCCTTGGATGTGCTCCATGTTTGCTTGGTGGGGCCATTCCAAGGAGTAATTGATTGCTAATTCCATGTGCTGAAACATCCTGGTCCTTCCCTATCGACCAAGGACTGGGAGTTTCTCTTGGGCTTGGTTTTTATCCAAACCTTGGGCCTGCTGGTCTGGACAGGGCATTTTGTGCCTGATTAATTGACTGCATTGTGTTGGGTGAGTGTTGATTAATTGCTGAATTCCAATCAATTTTAATGAAGCTCCCAGTGCTGTTTAGGGCCACGGGGGGCCCCGTTATTCCTTTGGCTCCGTGGGTCAGTGTTTTGTTGGACCTCAAGAGGAAAACTCCTGGCACAGCTTCCCACTTCCCTACAAGTGAGGAGACAACAGCAGAGCTCGAGCAGACAACAAAGTTTATTAAACTCACATGGACATCCATAAAAAAGAGAAATATTGGAGTGAGCCACTCACGGTCCTGGGCCAAGAGCAACAAAAGTCCTGTTCATTAGGAGCTCCTAATCCAGGTGCACTCAGGGAAAAAGGGAACTGCAGCTGGTGCCAGGCAGTAAAATAAAATAAAAGGGAAAATAAACTGCAGATCTCGAGGAGAAGTGGCCCAGAAACCAACGCTGGGCTGCAGCAGGGCCAGAGAGGGGACTCTGCCCCTGTGCTCAGGTGAGACCCCACCTGCAGAGCTGCCCCAGCGCTGGGGCCCAGCACAGGGAGGACGTGGAGCTGCTGGAGAGAGTCCAGAGGAGGCAGCAGGATGAGCAGAGGGATGGAGCAGCTCTGCTGGGAGGAAAGGCTGGGAGAGCTGGGATTGTTGAGCCTGGAGAGGAGAAGCTTTGGGCTGAGCTCAGTGTGGCCTTGCAGGGCCTGAAGGAGCTGCAGGAACCATGGAGAGAGCCAATTTCCAAGGGCTGGAGGGCCAGGAGCCAGGGAATGGCTTCCCAGTGGCAGAGGGCAGGGCTGGATGGGATCTTGGGAAGGAATTGTTCCCTGGGAGGGTGGGGAGGCCCTGGCACAGGGTGCCCAGAGCAGCTGTGGCTGCCCCTGGATCCCTGGCAGTGCCCAAGGCCAGGTTGGACATTGGGGCTTGGAGCAGCCTGGGACAGTTTGAGGTGTCCCTGCCATGGCAGGGGTGGAGTTGGATCATTAAGATCCCTCCCAAGCCATTCCATGGTTCTGTGTCTGCCCTGCTCTTCACTGCCCCTCTCCACCCTTTCCCTTCTCCCACAGCTGGGGCAGGACAATCCCAGCACAAAATCCTTCCAGGATGGAAAAGGGACTCAGAGTGCTGAGAAACACCTCATGGAGCTTCACATAGCCAGGCCACAGAACTGGGATGCTGCTGGAATTCCAGTGGCTCTTCCAAGTGCTGGCATCTCCCACCTGCTGTGGAGTTGCTCAGACCCAGGAGGTTTCCAGTGAAATTCCAGCCAGGACTACCTGCATCCATCCAGCTGCCATTCCAGGGTTTTCCCTCCTCTCCTGCAGGATCTGGCTGTGCCCCTGGATCATGTTTGGAAGAACATCCAGCAGAAGCTCCCCTGCACTCCAAGGGCAATATTTGCTTCCAATTCCAAACAGGAAGCTCCAAGCAGCTCCGGCTCGCAGGGAGCGTGGGATGCAGGAACAGGGAGATGCTGGAATGGTGCTGCAGGACTTCTCCACCCTCTGGGTTGGCTGCTCTGAGCAAGGAGGAGCTGCTGGGACTGGAGAGCTCCAGAGAGCTGCTCCCACCTGGGGAAATGGGATTTGGCTTTTCCAGGGAAGGGAGGTGGGTGGTGCTGGCAGGAATGGGAGCAGCAGCCCTCAGCCCAACACCTCTGCCTGGCTTTAATTGGATTTTGTGATCCAAACAATCCCAACTGTTCCATGTCCTGTGGACAAGGGGGAGACAACATCCATTGTGTTATTTGAGGGGAAGAAAAAAGACATTTTGCTTTCCTTCTATAACAAAACCCCAATTGGCACTTGCAGGGTCACCAGTCCCATGGAATTTTCTGCAGGATCAGCTTCTAAAGGGTGAGGTTTCTTTTCCAGAAGGATTTAGCAGCAGGATGAGACCAAAGGATGCCCAGCTGGGCTGGAAAGTCCTTCCTCTCCTGAGCAGCCACCAAGCCAAGGGTGGCTTTCTGCACTAGATCCTGTTGTAGGTGAAATTCCCAAACAAAACTCCCCATTCCATGATTTAAAACCCAGCCAGAAAATGGGAATCCAGGCAGGATCCAGGCATTTCAATGATACTCTTGAGATGAGCCCTTTTTAAAATATAATTTTAAAAATTATAACCTTGAGGGATGTGAAGGGAATTGGGGCATGCAGGGGACATTCCAGTCATTCCTCAAGCAGCAGCTTTGACTCCTTGTAAATGTGGAGTTTTCTTGACCAAATTTGCAGGATAAAGAGGGAACTTTCCCCTTTGCTGGTGCCACATAAACCCAGCTGGCTCCAGGCCTGGAGATGCAGCATCAGAAATGTTGCAGATGATGCAGTAACAAAATCATTTGGTTATTCCATGGACTCAGGTCATCCTGAATGAGAGGAATAAAAATATATTTAAAAAAACCCCAACAGGATAATTTGCCTATTGGATATTTACAAACAAGAGGATGAATCCATAGGAGATTTTTTAAGGTGTATTTTAAGTGTTCAGTAATAACCCTGTGCCAGGGCCTCCCCACCCTCCCAGGGAACAATTCCTTCCCAAGATCCCATCCAGCCCTGCCCTCTGGCACTGGGAAGCCATTCCCTGTGTCCTGGCACTCCATCCCTTGTCCAAAATCCCTTTCCAGCTCTCCTTCAGCCCCTGGAGCAGCTCTGCTGCAGCTGAAGTTCCTCCCCAGGAGTCTCCATTTCCCTGCTCTGAAGGGCTGCCACACATCTGTTATTTTGGTTATTTATCTGTCCCTCCTTTTCCCCCTGGGAATGGCCCCTTTCCCACCTGGAAATGGTGACTTGGCAGCTTCCAAGTTTTCCTGAGAGCTTCCAGCTGCCTGGATGTCAGCCTGGACAGCCAGAAGGTGCTGCTTCAGTTTGGTCAGGGAACAGAGCAGCACAAAAAGGGCCTTATTGAGATCCTGGGGGTGTTCTGCTTTTCCATGGAAGCTGTGCCATGGATCTTCCTCGTGTCCAGGTGCAAAGGATGGATTTAGTGCTCGTGTGTTGGGTGGAAGCGATAAGCTCAGCATTCCCTGCACTCAGGAAGGATGAGGAGGCATCTCCAGAGGGATTTTGGCAGCTCCAGTGCTGGTCAGGGGCTCTGGGAACAGTTCCAAGCCCAAAGCAGGACAAACATCCCAGGTGGGAGCACATCCTTCATGTCCTGCTGGGCTCCAGTTGCTTTCAGGAACAAATCCCAACGATCCCAGTGTCCCTCTGCAGGTGAGGTGGTCCCAGCAGGAGGGACCCCACAGCTGCCAGGGCCACTCTGGGCTGGATGTGACCAGAGTTTTGTCACCTGAGCCACAAAGGGCCCTGACAATCCCCAGGGATGGAGCAGGGACATTTCCCCACCTTGGTTTCCCCCTTTCCCCATCAATCCCTGGGGATGGAGCAGGGACATTTCCCCACCTTTCCCCATCAATCCCCGGGGATGGAGCAGGGACATTTCCCCACCTTTCCCCATCAATCCCCAGGGATGGAGCAGGGACATTTCCCCACCTTTCCCCATCAATCCCCAGGGATGGAGCAGGGACATTTCCCCACCTTTCCCCATCAATCCCCAGGGATGGAGCAGGGACATTTCCCCACCTTTTCCCCACCCTGCAGTGCCCATTTCTCTTGGAGGCTGCAGCTCCAGAGGGTTCTCACCACTGAGCTGGGTGGTCAAAGCCAATCCAAGAATCTGGTTCTGCTCATCCGCTGCAATCCCGAGGTGATTCCTCATCCCTCTGGCAGTGCAGGATGTGCCCCAGATAAATCCAGAGAACAGAAAGAATCTGCTTTAAAAGCAACCCATGAGGGACTCGTTGCCTCTTCCTCTTTCAATCCTCCTCGCCCTCCCTTCCATGAGCTGGAATTTTCCTTCTGATCCCACTTCAGGAGCCACAAAAACCCTGTCACCAGTGCCCCAGCACTGGAGGAACCCCAGTGTGGCCTTCCAGGACCTGAGGGAGCCAATGAGAAACATGGAGAGAGACAATTTCCAAGGGCTGGAGGGACAGGGAATGGCTTTGCAGTGGCAGAGGGCAGGGCTGGATGGGATCTTGGGAAGGAATTGTTCCCTGGGAGGGTGGGGAGGCCCTGGCACAGGGTGCCCAGAGCAGCTGTGGCTGCCCCTGGATCCCTGGCAGTGCCCAAGGCCAGGTTGGACATTGGGGCTTGGAGCAGCCTGGGACAGTGGGAGGTGTCCCTGCCATGGCAGGGGGGGAGGTGGATGATCATTAAGATCCTTTCCATCCCAACCCACTCCACAATTCCATGAAAACTGACAAAATGAATTTTCACCCCAGTTTGTCCATGCACTGGTGAGTACAGAACCGGACTGGGGTGGATTAACCCCTTTTTACCTTTGCTCCCATTCAAATCCCTCCCCTGATTCCCACAAAAATTCCTCTTTGCTGGCATTCCCACTGCTGTGTCCTGGCATACTTCTCCCAGCAATCTGTGCCCAGTGGACACTGCTGTCCCCTGAAGAAGGCAGTAGTGTGCAGGTGATGTGTCCATGCACAGCCAGGGCTTTTCCCAAAGATTTCTGACCTTCACCTCTGCTTTTCTCAGCAATGGCCAGAGGAAGGTGCAGAGAAAATGAAAGGCATGGAACAGGCAGAGTGGATTTGTGCTGCATCGATCTCCTGTGAGCTCCTTGTTGTGGAAAACCCATCAGAAAGAGGGGGAATAAACAAAGGGATTTGGGGCCCCAGCAGTGCAAAGGAAGGCATTGTTAGCTGGGTGTTTGGGTTTCTCCCTTCCTTTGGGAGCTGCTGGAGAGGAAGCAGATTAAGGATTGCCAGCTCTGGCAAAATCGACCGGTGGCATCATAATGACCTCATTACGGGCTGTAAATGAGCTCACAGCCTAATTATGTGTGCAGGGAAAAAACACCTCGGGAGCTGCCCACAGGTGTGGGGTTAACCCCTCCCTCGCTGGGATCCAGCTCCAGCCACAGCTCGGAGCTCTGGGAGCTGGGAAAGGCTTGGATCCAACAGCTGTGGAGGCTGAGTGCAGCTGGATTTCCTCCTGTCCATCTGCAATGCAAACAAAAATCCTCAGTTGTTTGTTTGCCTGGCTGCTGGTGACTGGGAACCACAGAATCCCAGGATCCCTGAGGCTGGAAAACAGATCCAAGGTCACTGAGGCCAAGCTGTGCCCGATGCCCACCTTGTCCCCAGCCCAGAGCACTGAGTGCCACCTCCAGCCCTTCCTTGGACACCTCCAGGGATGGGCACTCCAAACCTCCCTGGGCAGCCCCTGCCAAGGCCTGAGCTCCCTTTCCATGGGGAAATTGCTCCTGGTGTCCAACCTGAGCCTCCCCTGGCCCAGCCTGAGGCCGTTCCCTCTCCTCCTGTCCCTGTTCCCTGCGAGCAGAGCCCGACCCCCCCCGGCTGCCCCCTCCTGTCAGGGAGTTGTGCAGAGCCACAAGGTCCCCCCTGAGCCTCCTTTTCTCCAGCCTCAGCCCCTTTCCCAGCTCCCTCAGCCTCTCCTGGGGCTCCAGCCCCTTCCCAGCTCCGTTCCCTTCCCTGGACACGCTCCAGCCCCTCCAGGTCTCTCCTGCACGAGCCACAACTGGACACAGCCCTCGAGGGGCCTCTCAGTGCCCAGCACAGAGGGACAATCCCTGCCCTGCTCCTGCTGCTGCCAGGGGGAAATTCCAGCAGATCCAACCCCTCTAGAAGAAAAGGCTTTCCGAGGTTGCTTGGCTGAGACCCCTCCTTTGGTTTTCCCTCGTTCCTTTACATAAAACACATTCCCCGGAGGAAATTGAGATTCCAGAGGAGCCCAAATCCTTCTGCCCAAACCAATTCTCTGCCTGCCTTGCTCATGGTTCCTCCACTGGACTGGGACTCTTCCCATCCTCCTCACAATTCCTGTCCCCTCATCCTTGCCTCCATCACCTTTTGCCTCTCCTTTTCTGTTCCTTAAGTCTCAATATCCCTTTTCACATTTGGATTATGGAAAAACCTTCCAGAATGTCCTCGTTAGCCACAGAAAGCTCTTCCACGTCTTCTCCAGCTTTCTGGGCATGACACTATGGACATTTGGAATGAGAACATGGAAGCACGGGACACCCAGGATATTCTACAGAGCCAGCATTTCCCAAATGCTTTAATTATGTGGGAAGAGCAGGAATGAAGCACTTGTTGAGGCACCTCTGCCATGACTCTGAGGTTCCTCTTCCAGGAAAGGTCCAGGACAATGTGAGATCCCAGTCAGGCAGAGTTCTGTGGAAGTATGGATACAGTGGGAACACCTGGGATGGACAAAAGCATGGCCAGGTCTCTCCGTAGCTACCACAAATCCAGAAATCCAAACAGACATAGAAAGTCCTGAAAATACCCTCAATATCCCAAAAGTATAAACCCAGGCAGAATTTTGAGGCAGAAGAAGAGCTTGGGTTCTGGAAAATCTGAGCACATGGGAACAAAGTCACCTTTAACATAGAGACATGGCTGTTCCATGGAAATCTGAGCTTATGGATCCTCCTTGCTCATGGATTTGTTATCTGGAGGCTGACTTTGGTGTGTAGGGACAGGAGCCAGGGAATGGCTTCGCAGTGGCAGAGGGCAGGGCTGGATGGGATCTTGGGAAGGAATTGTTCCCTGGGAGGGTGGGGAGGCCCTGGCACAGGGTGCCCAGAGCAGCTGTGGCTGCCCCTGGATCCCTGGCAGTGCCCAAGGCCAGGTTGGACATTGGGGCTTGGAGCAGCCTGGGACAGTGGGAGGTGTCCCTGCCATGGCAGGGGTGGCACTGGATGGGCTTTGAGGTCCATCCCAACCCAAACCAGTCTGGGATTATTTGTTTTCAGTCTCCCCTTTCCTTGTTTCCTCCCACAGCAGCCATGAGCTCTGCCTGCTGCCACGGCTCTGCTCTGCAGGATTTTCTCCTGAAATCCTGAAATCCTGAAATCCTGCCATCCCCGTTCTGCATCCATTTACTGTCTCCCGTCAATGCCCATAAAATCTCTGGAGCAGAGCTGAGTTTTTTGCTGTTCCCACCACAACGAGACACAAACCTGGAGACGGAGTCTCTCAGGCAGCAGGATTTGACAGGAAGTAATGACATCCCACGGGTGACAGTGATCACAAATCCAGGCATTTCCCAGCGGGGAATGATGCAGCAGGATGAGATTCTAATTATCCTGCAAGGTCAAGAGAACCAGGAGATCACGGACTCACAGAAGGAATTGGGTTGGAAGGGGCCTTAAAGCCCATCCAGTGCCACCCCTGCCATGGGCAGGGACACCTTCCACTGTCCCAGGCTGCTCCAAGCTCATCCAAGCTGTCCTGGGACACTTCCAGGGATGGAACAACCTGGAATAGTGGAAGGTGTCCCTGCTCATGGCAGGGGGTGGAATGAGATGATCTTTAACCCAAACCCAAACCAGTCTGGGATTCCAGGATCCCCTCTCCCCTATTTTGTTGTCCCTCTGGCTCATTCCGTGGGTGATGGACATTCAGGAACAGACTCATTCCAAGCCTGTTGCCAGGCTGGAACAGCTCCTGGGAGTGCTGCACTGCAGAGCCCTGCTTGTCCTGCTTGAAAAAACAGACTGAACCTAAATATCTGCGGCACTGCTTCAATCCCTGCCCTGTCAGAGCCGTGACAAATGTCCCTCTGCAGTGACAAATTCCAGGAGAGACTGGAGCGGGATCGATGCTGATTTATCACACTCCACACTGTCCTTGCCAGCAGTGATGACTCTCTGCAGATGGAGAGGGAAGAAAAGACTGGGATGGCTCCTGAGCTGTATCCAAGGAGGAAAAGGAGCCTTTGTTTGAGTGCAGCTGCGTCACTGAGCTCCTGTCAGGAGTGGGCAGTGGCCTCTGGCAAGGCCCTGAGCAGCTTGGCTGCTCCATGGACTGTGGAAAACAGGGAGAGAAGCTTTGGGATCGAGGGGAGATGTGAGGGATGAGTGGCTGTTATCCACAGCTCCTACTCCTCGGAGTCTGCAGTGAAGGAGACCGAGGGTAATAAAGTTGTGGAGCTGGCAGGGAGTGCTTTAGATGGGGTTCTGCTCAAACACTTATTCCTTTCACGCTGTTTTCTTGTTTAAAACTGGTTTTAATGGGTGGTTTAGCAGTTAGTTGTGACAGAGAACTCTGCACAGGCACCACTCAGGAATATCGAGGTCACCTCAGAAGGGTGCATGGATTTTCCCTGGAGACACACAGAGGTTCTTTTGTAGGAATTCTGTTTATTCAAACAGAAAATGGGTCTGAGAATCATGGAATGGTTTGGATTGGAAGGGATCTTAATAGAACACCCCATTCCCACCCCTGCCATGGGTAGGGACCCCTTCCACTGTCCCAGGACCTCTTCCACTGTCCCAGGCTGCTCCAAGCCCCAACGTCCAACCTGGCCTTGGACACTGCCAGGAACCCAGGGGCAGCCACAGCTGCTCTGGGCAGAGCAATTTTTGGCTGCCACTGAAGTTATTCAGGATTTCAGATCCATCCTAAATCTGGATGCCCTGGACAGCCCTAAATCACCTGGAAAACTGTGACCTGTGTACAGTCATTCACTAAAATGACCTGGAGCATGGCTGGACTTCGGAATTCCATAACCAGACCTCAGTGGTCTACACTGGTTCTACTGGAGCAGCTCAGATTCACACTGGGTGGAGATGTGGCTATGAAGATCCTATGATTTTTAATTTTTTCCCACTTAGGGACAAGTTTCCAAGGAGCTGGTGCTCATCCCCTGCTCTCAGTTCATGACTAAAACCTGGGTCTGCTGCAGCCTTAATGATTTTCCTTCTTTTCTGATCTTTTTCTCCGGAACCCAGAGGGGAAAATCCAGCACACAAAGCAGGAGCTTCCTGTTGCAGCCCCATGAATGTTTCATGGAGAGGAGCCAGCTTTGTTCCCCGTGGATGCAGAGCATCCCTAGAGGAACCACGAACATTTCACCTGGAAGAGCAGCTGGTTTGAGCCTTCCGGGGCCAGAAGTGAAGTGTGGCATCCACAAAATCCTTCATCTACAGCAGCAAAAAGCTGAATTCCCAGGGCCCAACTACTTCCCTGTTTGCCTGCTCCGAAGGCAAATCCTGCCACCAGCACGGGGAACGGATCCAGGAGTGAAAGTTTGCTAGGAAAATAATGGGAGGAACTGAACACTCTCCAAAAACAAGGAGTGGGCTTTAAGGAAGGGGTACTGGAGGGTGAAAATTCCTGTTAATGAGCAGCTCTCCTCGGGAGGATCCAACACCCAGCAGAAATATGCAGGGATAAGTGGGAACAAGACTGCTCATGTAGGGAAAACAAAATTACCCTGTCCCGGGCTGTCATGAAATCCCAAGTACCTTGGAGCTGATGCAAAAACTTCCACTGATTTTGGATAAGGCTTGGATGGGACCTACAGCAAGTGAACATTCCAGGGAATCCAGATCCGAGCAGTGGGATCATCACTTTGTTCAACAAAGGGCTTGGGAAAGGGTTTCACTTTGGGAAGGCTCTCCATGGAAAAGATTTCATCCTTATTGGACTTGTGGGAACCAGCATTCCTACAGACAGAACCCCAAACACAATTCCCTGCTTCCCCTGAGATGGGAAAACCTCAGGATCTCCAAGGTGGGAAAAGACCCTCAAGATCATCCAGTGACCTGGATTAAAAGTGGGATGGGATGAGGGAAAGTGAGGAAGGTGAAGGAGACCTGGAGGTGTGAAAAGGGATATCGGGAAGAGTGGTGAGCCAAGGAGCTGAAGATCCCAGGGAAAAACACCAGAGGATTGAGGAGCTGATGAGGGGCACTTGGGAATGATTTTGAGGGGAAAGAGAAACTGAAACATTGGAGAATGTTGGGAATCTGGGACAGCTTCCTATGATCAACCTCTCAAAAAGGCTGGGCACTGGAGGCTTTCTGTGCTTGATTTTTAAAGGAAAATCTGAATTCATTTCTCAGCATTCCCCTCTGTCCTCTTGGGCCTGAATCCCTCTGTAAAGCACCCCCAAAACATCACTGTAAGGAAAACAAAACCTGGGGGATTTTTGTTGATTTATGTGGGGCTACCTTTTCTTCCAGGAAGAGCCTAAAGCTGTTCCCAGTGAAGCCAGTGGAAAAATTCCCACTGCCATTAATCGAGGAACTGGAACTTCTCTGCAGGTGAAGGCAGAGGTGTTGCTCTTCCTGGGCTTCCTGGAACCCAGGAGATCAAGTGCTGCCTCTTAATCAGTGACTTCCCATCTCCAGCATCCCACAGAACCCAGAATTTCCCCCTGTGCCAGCTGTGCCAGCCATTCCATGGATTTCCTCGTGGTGTTGCCCACCCCTTTCTCTGGCATGAGGATCCCCAACTGTTTTACTGGAATTCAATCATTTGGGATCACCCCAAAAAATAGGATCATCCCATTTGGGATCACCCATTTTTGAGGCTCTATCAGCTCCCTGCTGGAATTCCTCTGCCTGAACCCTGTGGGATATGGATCAGGTCCTTAGAGGAGGAACAAAGATGTCCATGCATTTTTGGGAGGGGGATGTTTGGCTCTGCTGCTGGTTTTGCATTTCCCCTCGAGGGCTTCAGGTTTGTGCCTGCCCAGGGGGGAGAGGCTGGAGATGAAACCTCATCCAGAATGTGCCTTTTCCAGTTCTATTAAAGAAAAAAACAAAAAAAAAATAACATGGGGGAATTTTCTAGATTCCACCCAATCCATAATAGCATTTGAAAAGTTAATTTGCTGCAGCTGCCTTAGAACTCCTCCTAAGGCCACAACTCCACATGATTACACAACCACAGCAGCTTTTATGGCTGAGTGCAAACACCACCCTGGTTTTGTTATTCTACAAAAGCCAATATTTGGTTTAAAGATTCCCTTGGATTTTTAATCCACTTTGCTTGGGAATCTCACTCGCCACCAGGGTATTTAGAGCCTTCACTTGCTTTTGGGCCTCCTGTTTGCCACATCTCCGAGGGGTTTGCTGCACATTGGGGCCAAATTATGAGGCCAGCAGGAGCAGGGCAGGGATTGTCCCTCTGTGCTGGGCACTGAGAGGCCCCTCGAGGGCTGTGTCCAGTTGTGGCTCGTGCAGGAGAGACCTGGAGGGGCTGGAGCGTGTCCAGGGAAGGGAACGGAGCTGGGAAGGGGCTGGAGCCCCAGGAGAGGCTGAGGGAGCTGGGAAAGGGGCTGAGGCTGGAGAAAAGGAGGCTCAGGGGGGACCTTCCCAGGGAACAAGTGACAGACGAGGAAACGGCCACAAGCTGTGCTTGGGGAGGTTCAGCTTGGACATCAGGAGCAATTTCCCCATGGAAAGGGAGCTCAGGCCTTGGCAGGGGCTGCCCAGGGAGGTTTGGAGTGCCCATCCCTGGAGGTGTCCAAGGAAGGGCTGGAGGTGGCACTCAGTGCTCTGGGCTGGGGACAAGGTGGGCATCGGGCACAGCTTGGCCTCAGTGACCTTGGATCTCTTTTCCAGCCTCAGGGATCCTGGGATATTGGGAAAAAACCCCATCATCCATCTGCTGGGGTGTGAAACACCTCACTGGTGTCTCCTGTTGTTGTCCCCCACACTGGCCTAGCCTGGGCTGAAGCTCAGACCCATTGCTGTCCCTGCTGTCCCCTCCCGTGTGGACACAAACCCGGCCAGCCCCTGGCTGTGCTAAGAAAAGTTCTGCCTCTGCATGGAGCCAGCTTTGCCCGAGGACTCTGCCAGCCAAAATCACAAGGATATTTCTATTTAAATCCCATCCAGTGAGTGCACATCGGGAATATTTTTACCCTGGTAGCACACACACGCCACTACCAATAAGGGGGGGATTGTTGTTATAAGTTGGCTGTTAAAATCCAGCCTGGACTAAAAATTGTCATAGAAAGTCTCAGCCTAGGAGGTGTTTGTTTGTTTGGACAGGTTATTTAAGACAAGGAATGAAAATAATGAGGGGGTGTGGGCTCCTACCTTGCATTTTTCTGTTTAAAAAGGTCTTCCGTGGCATTTTGTGGTGATTGGATCCTGACAGAATTGCAGAGGGAAGTAAAAACTTAGCAGGTAAATTCTGGGATTCTTTTTGAGGGGAAAAAAATAAAATCTTCAGGATGAGAACAACTGCCCAGCAAGTCTGGAGTGTTTCCCCACTGAGAATGCAACAGGAATATTCAGTGATTGTGGAATAAACAGGAGTAGAAATCATTATTTCTGCGTTTCTCTGAGATTAGAGCCTTTCCACCCTTAACGTTGTGAGCCTCTGGAAAGCCTGAAGAGATGGAATTGTGCTCCTGGATCATCTTCATCCATAGGTGGAAGTAACTGGCTCAGGGAGATGAGTCCCCACCTGATCATCCTAAACACACCCAAATTCACCTGTGAACAACTGGCCTGGCCTCCAGCCCTCTCCAGAGCTGTGGGACCTGAGACATGTGGACCAAAGATTTATCAGGACCCCCTGGACATCAAAAACCAGGCTCCTAAATCCATGCTTGGCCAAACAAACAAACAGACAAACAAACAAACACCTGATTTGGAGCAGCGGTGGCTTGGCCCCAGCTCCGAGGGCTTTGGCTGACGTGACTCGTCCAAAGCCACACAGGAAATCTGCTGCAATTCCAGGAATAGAGCACAGATCCTGAGCTTTAACCACAGGCTGCCTCTGTTTTCTTGGTCAGCCCTCATTCCCACAAGGAAGCTGAAGCTGGGATCTTGCTGTGGCCACAGCCAGAGGTGACCGCTGGGAACGGAGCTAAAGATGTTCCTTGTTCTTGGAGTTTGGGACTTGTGGGGAGACCCTGGGGCTCCTCAGGACATCAGAGCTCGAGGACACCGTGCCCAGGAAAAAAGCTGGAAAAAAACTGGAAAAAAGCTGGAGAAAGGGTGGGTTGGAAGAGCTGCTGTAGGCACAGAGAGGTGAGACGAGATCTTTAATTTCCTTCACGAGCTGCTCGTGGGGTACCCAGCAGGACAGATCCTCTGCCCACGGGTGATCATGGAATCATGGAATCTTTAACTGGGTTGGGCTGGGAGAGATCTTAAAGCCCATCCACAGGCTGGGACACATTCCACTATCCCAGGCTGCTCCAAGCTGCCCTTGAACACTTCCAGGGATGGGGAATCCACAACCTCTCAGAGCAACCTGGGCCTCACAGAATTCCATCCCAATATCCCATCTAACCCTGCCTGTTCCAGTCTGAAGCCATTTCCCCTCATCCTGTTTCTGTCCAAGAGCTCAGATTGGTTTATACACAATTACTGTGAAGGTGAGGAGGTGCTGAGGAAACAAAAAGCCTGGAGGCAGAGTTCTTGTGAAGGAAATGTTGAGTTTCTCCTCAGGGTCTGTGCATTTGCCATCGTGCAGGGCCCACACCAGTGGGTTCCAAATGACATCTGATGGAATTCCTGTGTCAAAAAGATAACGAAAGTGGAGTCAGAGAACCAGAACTAAAAGCTCCCTGAACACTGCACTCGCACTCTTATTGCTAAACCAGCCCGGACAATCACAAATTACAAAGCAGAAAACGTTTGAATGTTCATTTCCAGATCTCTCCTATCGAGGCAAACCACACATTCCTCTTCAGCAGATGCCAAATGTGAGGATTTAAAGGAAATGTTCCTGGAGTTATTCGAGTCTGAGGAGCACTGGGGCGATTTTCTGAATTGTTTGGGTTGTTCTGCTCTAATCTGAACAGATTTTCTTCTGTCTTAAAAGGAAATACACGAAACTCTGGCCTGAGAGCAAACACTGGAGATTTCAGGCTGTGCAACAGGAAAGGGGGGGTGGGAATTGGGAATTGTCAGTGACAAGTGGGTTCTACTGCAAGTCCCATCTTGGACTCAACAATAGGATTGGTGTCTTGATCCCTGCAGTTAAGAAATGTGGATTTCCACATAGGCCCCATCTTGCATGAATTACTGCAGATCTGACAAATCTGAGTTATTGGGCTCCTCCTGGGAGGTTTTTCAAGCCAATCGTAACAACAGCTGATGGGAACCAGCTGCTCCAGCAGAATGAGGAACCAGATCCTTGGCATTTGATGAATTAATAAACCCAGGCACAATACAAATGTCAGCAACAGCCAGCAATTCTCCAGGAGAATGGGGAGCAAAAGGAAAAGAGCACGAATCCAACTGCAGCAGCTGTTTGGCCAACAGGTAGGGGGGGAACTATTTCTTCATGGCAAAAGCTTGGAAAGCTTTTCCATGATTCCCCAAAAAAACCAGAGCTCTTTGCAACTAGATAATCACAGGAGTGCAGGGCTTGAATGAATTTCTGGCTGCTCATTTGAGGAAGAGCCAGGGAGAGAGAGAGGGATTGCACATCAATTGTCTGCAAATGCAGGGACAGAGTCTGTGTGATTGGGAATGTGGCTGCAGGGACAGAAATCCTTTCACTGTCACAGTTCCAGGGGCAAGAGGAGGGATCTGAGTACAAATAAATATCTGGAAAAAGGGGCAGAGGGGCTTTGTAACAACTGCAGCGCCTTGATTGTGTCAGGAGTTTCCATTTGGATCAAACAGAAATTCCCGTGGACAAGGATCTCTGCACAGGGGACAGCCTGAGGAACTGAATCCCAGAATCATGGAATGGGTTGGGATGGAAGGGACCTCAAAGCCCATCTAGTGCCACCCCTGCCATGGCAGGGACACCTCAAACTGTCCCAGGCTGCTCCAAGCCCCAATGTCCAACCTGGCCTTGGGCACTGCCAGGGATCCAGGGGCAGCCACAGCTGCTCTGGGCACCCTGTGCCAGGGCCTCCCCACCCTCCCAGGGAACAATTCCTTCCCAAGATCCCATCCAGCCCTGCCCTCTGCCACTGCAAAGCCATTCCCTGGCTCCTGGCCCTCCAGCCCTTGGAAATTGGCTCTCTCCATGGTTCCTGCAGCTCCTTCAGGCCCTGCAAGGCCACACTGAGCTCAGCCCAAAGCTTCTCCTCTCCAGGCTCAACAATCCCAGCTCTCCCAGCCTTTCCTCCCAGCAGAGCTGCTCCATCCCTCTGCTCATCCTGCTGCCTCCTCTGGACTCTCTCCAGCAGCTCCACGTCCTCCCTGTGCTGGGCCCCAGGGCTGGGGCAGCTCTGCAGGTGGGGTCTCACCTGAGCACGGGGCACAGGGGCACAATCCCAATCCCTTTCCTGATTCCCAAGGGATGATCAAGGCCAGGTTGGACATTGGGGCTTGGAGCAGCCTGGGACAGTGGAAGGTGTCCCTGCCATGGCAGGGGTGGCACTGGATGGGCTTTGAGGTCCCTCCAGCACAAACCATTGCAGGATTCTGTGTTCCTGAGCTGCTGCTATTCAGGAAGTTGGTCTGGGATTTGCTGTGTAATTCCCTGAAAAGGCAGCTGAGTGTTCAGTGGTGGTGGAAAAGGGAAGAAGCCAGGGAGCAATGATTAGAGAGGAACTGAACCCCCCCCAGAAATGGATTTGGCTCTGTTCAAACCCATTATGTGCAACCAGAAGAAAAGAGAAGGGAGGGAAATAAAGCTGATGAGAAATGTAGAAGGGATTAATAGATTGGAAAAGAGATGAATGGGACTACAGATCCATAAAATCCTGAGGAATAAGGAACAGGGAAGGATTACTCATCATTCCTGGTAATAAAAGAAGAAAGGAGAAGCTCTAATCAAAGTATCAGGCAGAGGTTTTAGCACAGACCATAGAAAGAACTCTTTAATTCCAGGTGTAATTAAGTTGTGAAAGCCTCGATCCCAGCATCCTGAGGAGGCCAAAGGTTTCAATCCGTTGGGAGACAGTTTGGACAAATCCAGGTAGGACAGGTTTGTCTGGAGCTGATAAACCCTGGCCACAGCCTCCAGCCCAACTGGGAAATCCCAGAGTGCCAGGAATGCAGGAGGGGTGAACTCCATCCTGTGCCCTTCCACTCTTCCCATGGATGAACCACTGGATGCTCCATTCCAGGAAGACAAATCCATTCTGTTGGAATTCAGCTCCGTGTAAAGACAGATTTCAAAGGTGGTTTTCCTTCCCCAGCTCTCACAGACCCCTTGGACCTTCTCCATAAATTAAAGATCTCAGTTCCAGGAGATGCAGTTGTTGGAATTTCCCCGCTCCTGGTGGAATTCCTGCTCCTTCTGGGATCTGATAATGTGGGCATCCCAAAAGGGAGCTGCCAGTCCCAATCCACAGCTCCTTGAGCAGGGATTCTTTCCCAAGCTTGTCCTCAGCTTGTGGATTTGGTTTTCCATGTTCTGGAGAAGAGGAGGCTCCAGGAGAACGCCTTGAGACCTTCCAGTGCCTTCAGGGAGTTGTAAAAGGAAGGAGAGGGAGTTTTTATCCCAGCAAATAGTGACAGAACACAGGGAATGGCTTCCCACTGCCAGAGGGCATATCCCAGATGGGATATTGGGAAGGAATTGTTCCCTGGGAGGATAGGATGGAATTCCCAGAGCAGCTGTGGCTGCCCCTGGATCCCTGGCAGTGCCCAAGGCCAGGTTGGACATTGGGGCTTGGAGCAGCCTGGGACAGTGGAAGGTGGCCCTGCCATGGCAGGGGATGGGAATGGGATGATCCTTAAACTTCTTCCAATCCAAACCTTTGTGGAAATCTACAGTTCCATGGTTTGGCTGATAATATTGGAGAGTTCCTTCAAACAGAGGTTTTTCCATGGAACGCAAAGGTTTTGCACGAATTCCAACTGGGGGGGAAAAGGTGCTTTAAATTTTTAACTGGATTTTAACAGAGTTACATCCTTTAAACTTCCCTGGAAAAACTTTTCCTCACCAAATGGAATGGACCTGTTGTGATCCATTTGCTGGGATGTGGTCGTGGCATTGTCCAGTTCCCAGTGTGGATTTATCCAGGATATCAAACACGAGTTAACCCTGGAGCCTGACCTCACCTAACAACAACCATTCCACTGAAATATCCACAAGAGTTTTTTTCCACAGGAAAAAATTCCCAATAAATTCTCAGCCGGTCAAAATATGTCAAAAAATGCTGCATCAAGGTATTGTTTGAAACCCTAAATATTCAGTTTTCGTGGAGAAAGTCAATCAAGGATTTTCCAGGGGGAATTCTGCTGAGCTGGTTGGCTGCTTTACTATGGAATAGTCAAATATTCCAGGCCTTGAGCCTTTCCTGAAGTTATTTAAACAGATTAAAGTCGGATAAGGGAAGCTATTAATTTTTCAATCATATGATCTTATATTTATTCTCGTAATCAAATCCCATTCCCACCCCCTCAGTTCCACGAAATAAATGTGGATTCAGACTCTGCCTCCAGTTCAAAAGAGAAATTAAATTACAATAAGTTTGCTTTATATGGAATTGCTTCATCAGGAGGCAGAGTTCCTCTAATCACATTTAAATATAGGCACTGGAAGCCAAACACTGACCTGGGGTTAAAGGAATATTATGGGTGATTTAATGGAAACCCATTTATAGAGCACAAAAAGAATTTTAAATCACGTCGGGGTAAATCGAGATGATCCCAAATGCAGCAATGAACTTCCACAGCCACTGCTGTGTCCTGGAACTGGGATTATTTTAAATTATTATTGGGCCAGCTGTGGAAGTGTAAAAAAAAAATGGTGGGAAAGGAGCGGGAAAATTGTGAATTTTGGCGCCGGGGCAGTTGAGATTGACACAAGGTAAATAAAAATTGTGTTCATGGCTCCCAGGATTTTCTCCACCTTTGCTCATCACCAGCACAGCTGGAATTCTGTGTTTGGGAGAAGAGCAGCAGAGAGGGGGCTGGAGCACATCCAGGGAAGGGAACGGAGCTGGGAAGGGGCTGGAGCCCCAGGAGAGGCTGAGGGAGCTGGGAAAGGGGCTGAGGCTGGAGAAAAGGAGGCTCAGGGGGGACCTTGTGGCTCTGCACAACTCCCTGACAGGAGGGGGCAGCCAGGGGGGGTCGGGCTCTGCTCGCAGGGAACAGGGACAGGAGGAGAGGGAACGGCCTCAGGCTGGGCCAGGGGAGGCTCAGGTTGGACACCAGGAGCAATTTCCCCATGGAAAGGGAGCTCAGGCCTTGGCAGGGGCTGCCCAGGGAGGTTTGGAGTGCCCATCCCTGGAGGTGTCCAAGGAAGGGCTGGAGGTGGCACTCAGTGCTCTGGGCTGGGGACAAGGTGGGCATCGGGCACAGCTTGGCCTCAGTGACCTTGGATCTGTTTTCCAGCCTCAGGGATCCTGGGATTCTGAGATGAAGCAGCACTTTTGGCACTGCTTGTGCATCTCTGCAGTCTTTCTGCAGCCTCCCTGTCCCCCTCAGTGAAGGAGTGCACAGGGAAGGACAAACTAAGAAACTGCAGGGCTTAAAAAACCCCAAAATCAAGCAGCCAGGGAACAAGGAGGGAGCGCAGGAAAGGTGGGATGGGAAGTGCTCACTCCTCCTCAACCAACACCTTTTTTTTGGAAGTGTCACCTTCACAAGTCTCCTCAGGAACCTCAGCTCAGAAGTCCTGGAGCCTTTCTCTGAACCTTCCAGCCTGGCCTCAGCAGGGTCATCTCACCTCTCCCTGGCACTCCCAGCATTCCCAATGGAATATCTCGAGGCGACACAGCCACAAATCCTAGAGAAACAATATTTAAGTTTTCGAAGACAATTGCCCTGTTTTTAAGCCCAACCACTGGCTTGGCCCAGGGTATGGATTCTGTGCCTGGCAATCTCCAATGTGCACCAGATGTGAAGGAAAAATATTCCCTACACATCCCCCAAAGTGCCCGAATTCCTTCTCCTTTGTGTTCACTTAACCTCAGCTTCCATCCCACATAACTCCCCTCACCTCAACTATGTTCCGTGGAATAACATTGAATTTTGGTCAGCTCATTGTTGGCTTTGTTTGCCCTCAGTGTGTGACAGCCTTGGCTGGGGACGCTGTGGAGAAGGAATCCAAGATGGGAATCCAATCCTTTGCCTACTACTGCAGGAATAGTTTCCATCCTGGCCCCTATTTTTTACACTCTCCTAACTTTCCAAAACACTCACCTTTGCACATGGAGTTTTCCATGGGTGGTGTTTGCCTGCAGGTGAAATTTGCCTCGGTGAGTGAAAGTTGGAGCAAAGACGTCGCTTTTATTTTATGGGAGAGTGGAAAAACCCCACTTTTGTTTGTGCACATTGAGGAGAAAACTCTGTAACCACATTTCTAAGGAGGGCAAATCTGCTGAGGGTTGGGATTTGCCAGCACAGCCAGAGCTGTTGGACTCATCCCTGTGTCTGCAGGGACAATTCGTGTCCAACAGCCCAACCAAGCAGTCACCTCAACTCCTTCCTGGCCCCTTTTTTCCTGTGTAAGCACAAACCCAGGAGCTGGGTTATTCCCAAGGGGTTTGGAAAAGCTAAAGTTAAATTCCTAATCACTTATTGGAATGTGTTTCGTGAATTTGTGTGTCAGGGAGTTATTTGTGCAGTTAAACCTGGAGAACTGAGTGGGATGAAAAGAGCTGGAATCTTCCTCGTGCCATTGATTTTCTTTTTCCTGCTTAAAACATCTCCCTGATGTCTGGAGGGCTTGGAGCTGGAATAGCAGCTGAGGAATCCTACCTGGAGCCTGGCTTAGAGGGATAATCATTGTGGGACTACATCCTGCTAGGGAATCATGGAATCCCAGACTGGTTTGGGTGGGAAGGGACCTTAAAGCTCATCCCATTCCATGGGCAGGGCCACCTTCCACTGTCCCAGGTTCCTCCAAGCCCCATCCAACCTGGCCTGGAGCACTTCCATGCTTGTACTGCTGAGAAGACACTCGTAGGTCACCTTTCTTAATGAACAATAATTAGCAACTCATCAGGAATGAACAGCACTGGAAGTGGTGGGAAGTTGGAGCTCCACGGGAAATTGTCACTCCATGGGTGACACTGGACAGGGGAGGAGTCCCCCTGCTTCCAGTGAGGGTGGGGGATTCCAGCAGCAATTCCAGAGCAGGAGCAGGGGATGGACAAATGGGGATCCCTCTCTGCTTGTGCTGCACCTGGAGCTGCTCTGGGCAAGGAGCAGAGACCCCATTGCTCTCCCTGGAGAGAATTCCATAGGTTATGGCCTCTCTCCCACAAATCCCAGCAGCATTTCAGTCCAACTCAAGCCTGGATTTCTCTGGAGCACGAGGCCAGATCAGACAGCTCCTGAGGGCACCAGCCTGGCATTCCCGTGATCCCACACCACATTCCAGCTGCTGGGTGGTTTTGCCACGTGTCCCCTGTGACAGTGCCACCAGGGAGCTCGGCAGGGCCGTGCCCTGCATGGATTATTCCCTGTTCCCACTGCCCAGGATGTGGGAAAGCATCTCTCCCTTTTTGGGATGAGTGTGGTCCTACGGTGCTCCCCAAATTTGTCACTCACAGAAGGGTTGGCTGTACCTGGGCCTCTCAGGTCACCACAATCCCTGGCCCTCCTGGAAGGTCCCCACCTGCCACCCCTGCCTGGTGTTTGCTGTCCTGCTGCTGACACCAAATATCAGCCCCACACTGGGATTATCTGCACTGCCATCGTTATCAGCTCTGTGTGACCACCCAAATGACCATGGGGAGTCCAGCCCCATCCCGAGCTCCTGCCAAATGTGTCCTGAGTGCCTGCAAAGATCACAGGATCAGGGAATATCCTGAGTGGGAATAAACCCACAGGGATGATCCAGTCCCAGCCCTGGCCCTGCCCAGACCCCCCAACAATCCCAGCCTGGGCATCCCTGGCAGCGGTGCCCAAAGGCTCCTGGAGCTCTGGCAGCCTCGGGGCCGTGCCCATTCCCTGGGGAGCCTGCGCAGTGCCCAGCACCCTCTGGGGAAAGAAGAACCTTTCCCTGCTCTCCAGCCTGAGCCTGCCCTGGCCCAGCTCCAGCCAGGATCCTGTCCCTGTCCCAGGGAGCAGAGATTGGAGCTGTCCCTCCGTTTCCTCTCACATGGAAGTTGTACCTTCAGTGAGTCTCCCCTCAGTCTCCTCTTCCCCAGCTGAACACCCCAAGTGGGGCATTTCCTCACCACCCTGCTCCAGGGAGGAGCAGCTGGTTCTGCAGTGCTGGGACAGGGTGGGAATGCTGTGTCCATGAGTGGGAATGTTGTGTCCATGAGTGGGAATGTTGTGTCCATGGGGTGGGAATGCTGTGTCCATGAGTGGGAATGTTGTGTCCATGAGTGGAATGTTGTGTCCATGAGTGGAATGTTGTGTCCATGAGGGGAATGTTGTGTCCTTGAGTGGGAGTGCTGTGTACTGGGGGTGGG
>VZRV01001016.1:1346-14536 GCA_013398115.1 Falcunculus frontatus | reverse complement strand
CTGTGTCCATGGGGTGGGAATGTTGTGTCCATGAGTGGGAATGTTGTGTCCATGGGGTGGGAATGTTGTGTCCATGGGGTGAGGCAGCAGGGACAGAGGTGAGGACTGTCCTGCAGGTCAGTGAGTGCACAGCGAGGCACGTGTGGTCAAAACCCTTTGTGGCTGACAAGTGTAATCCTGTGGTCAAGGACCAGCAATCAGCACTGGCCTCACACCGAGGCGCTTCTGGCAAGGAATCGTTCCTGAAAGTCAGCTCCCATCTCAGTGCACATCTGGAACCGCTGGCAGTGTGCAGCCTCAGAGGTCACTCACATTCCCTGTGCCCAGGGAGAAGGGTCACAGCACTGGGAGGAAGCTGGGGGGGTCATCACGTGCTGGCCTGACCTTTTCCTTCTCCAGGCTGCAAGGCACAGCTCGGATCCCTGTGCCAGCTGCTCATGGCAGCGGCTCCAGGATAAGGGGGATTTGCTCTTCTGCTTCCCAAACTCTGTGGTAACAGAGGCTGGAAAAAAGGGGGTTCATGGCACCTCTCCCCAAAGATGACAAAAATCAAGAGGATCAAAAAAAAGTAGAGTTTGAACAGCCCCAGGGCACTCAGTTCCCTGCTGGCCCCAAGGCAAGGAGCTCAGTGACCCTGAGGGTCCCATTGCAGCTCCTCAGAGGGACAGCTCCGAGCTCTGCTCCCTGGGACAGGGACAGGATCCTGGCTGGAGCTGGGCCAGGGCAGGCTGAGGCTGGAGAGCAGGGAAAGGTTCTTCTTTCCCCAGAGGGTGCTGGGCACTGCCCAGGCTCCCCAGGGAATGGGCACGGCCCCGAGGCTGCCAGAGCTCCAGGAGCCTTTGGGCACCGCTGCCAGGGATGCCCAGGCTGGGATTGTTGGGGGGCTATGATCAAAGCAGGAACAGGCAGATCTGTAGGGCAGTGGAGTGACCTGAAAGAAAAAATCCCATTGGATTTGGTAGCTGGAGCTGCCTCCTACCAGGAGGGATCTCAGTGCTGCTGCTCAGTGCCCAGCAGTGACATCTGTGTGACATCTGTGCCCCAGCTCTGCTCCTTGTCACTGCTGCAGGTCCCTCTGACCTCAGCAGTGCTGGCTCAACCTCATTTTCTCCATGGCCTCCCTCACACAGATCACAGAATCCTGGAATCCCTGAGGCTGGAAAAGCCCTCCCAGCCCATGGAGGCCAAGCTGTGCCCGATGCCCACCTTGTCCCCAGCCCAGAGCACTGAGTGCCACCTCCAGCCCTTCCTTGGACACCTCCAGGGATGGGCACTCCAAACCTCCCTGGGCAGCCCCTGCCAAGGCCTGAGCTCCCTTTCCATGGGGAAATTGCTCCTGGTGTCCAACCTGAGCCTCCCCTGGCCCAGCCTGAGGCCGTTCCCTCTCCTCCTGTCCCTGTTCCCTGCGAGCAGAGCCCGACCCCCCCCGGCTGCCCCCTCCTGTCAGGGAGTTGTGCAGAGCCACAAGGTCCCCCCTGAGCCTCCTTTTCTCCAGCCTCAGCCCCTTTCCCAGCTCCCTCAGCCTCTCCTGGGGCTCCAGCCCCTTCCCCAGCTCCCTCCAGGAGGGTTTTCCTATCCCTGGGCTTCCCGGCAACTCTTCACAGCTGAGGCAGAAGTCTCTCTCCCCATCTCAAATGGTTGCTCTTCTTCAATGTCTTGAAGGAATCCTTTCATTTTTTTTCCCTTTTTTCCTCCAATTTGCCTTTCCTCCAGTTTGGCCAGAGACCTCCCTGTATTCCCCAGCTCCTGCAGCTCCCCTCCATGAAATATCCCTGCAGGTAACACTGCCAGGGATCCAGGGGCAGCCACAGCTGCTCTGGGCACCCTGTGCCAGGGCCTCCCCACCCTCCCAGGGAACAATTCCTCCCTAAAATCAAACCTAACCCTACTCTGTGTCAGCCCCTGCTTTTGGGACGTGTCAGGGCCCAGCATGAAACTCATTATGCAAATCAGACCGGCTCTGGGTGTTATTCCTCAGTAATGAGCAGCAGACCTTGAGTTGTGACCTTTCCCTGTTTGTTGGATTTTCTCCGCCGCTCGCTTTGTTGGGGTTTTTTTTTTATTTTTACGACTCTGTCCTCGCCTCACCAGGCGTGACCTGGGTGGATTGGGCACAGCTGAAGGTCAGCATCATTTTCCTGCCAGCCCTGCCCATGGCAGCCGTGGCAGTGCTGGAGGGGGGTGTATTTATGGCCATGCAGATGAGCTCGCAGTTGGACGTGTTCCTGCTGGAAGGAGCAGGGATGGAAGGATGGAAGGGGATGGAAGGATGGAAGCACAGCTCTGTGGGGACACGCTGTGGTGGCTCCCGAAAATGCCAGTGGAGCTGGAGCAGCCCAAACCTGCTTTTTTTCCCTTGGCTGGGGGAAGGCAGGGAGCAGGAGCAGGTGAGGAACTCATGGTGCCAACTCAGAGGGGCAGCAGGGCCAGGTTTTGGGTGGTCAGATCCCAGTGCGGGCCAGTTTGAAAAGAGGAAAATGCTGATTCCAGTTCTGCACTGGGGAAAGAAGGATTCAGAGCAAGGCCAAGTGCATCCCAGCTGGTGGAAATCAGGAGCCAGCCAGGCTCTGGGATTGCCTCTGGAGTAACCCCGGGGGTGGGTGAGGATCCCTCTGTGGGCACTGACTGAGCTGGGGGAGTTCTTCCAGTGTAAGGGGCTCTCTCCACACCCTGAAGTATTCCCAGCTCCAGCTGCCCTTCCAGGGGAGATTCTTTGGCTCCTTCAAAAGGAGGCTCAGGGGGGCCCTTGTGGCTCTGCACAACTCCCTGACAGGAGGGGGCAGCCGGGGGGGGTCGGGCTCTGCTCGCAGGGAACAGGGACAGGAGGAGAGGGAACGGCCTCAGGCTGGGCCAGGGGAGGCTCAGGTTGGACACCAGGAGCAATTTCCCCATGGAAAGGGAGCTCAGGCCTTGGCAGGGGCTGCCCAGGGAGGTTTGGAGTGCCCATCCCTGGAGGTGTCCAAGGAAGGGCTGGAGGTGGCACTCAGTGCTCTGGGCTGGGGACAAGGTGGGCATCGGGCACAGCTTGGCCTCAGTGACCTTGGATCTGTTTTCCAGCCTCAGGGATCCTGGGATTCTCCTATGACTCCCTCTCCAGCCCCTTCCCCAGCTCCATTGCCCATCATGGGAGTTTCAGTCCCATGGGACCAACCACCCAACTTCTCAGAGCTGCTCTGGCTCCTCAGTCCCACTGATTTAAATAAAGGTAACACACCTTGAAGATTTACACTTCCCTTTGTTTTCCTGAAAGAGACTCAGCAAATCCATGTTTTCCTTTGAACTTTTGGAGTCTGTGGTGGTCCTGTCACCAGGAAACCTGGCCTTGGACACTGCCAGGGATCCAGGGGCAGCCACAGCTGCTCTGGGCACCCTGTGCCAGGGCCTCCCCACCCTCCCAGGGAACAATTCCTTCCCAAGAGCCCATCTAATTTCATTCTCTGTCAGTTTAAAATCATTGTCCCTCGTCAAAGGACAGGTTAAAGCACCTGGTTACACCTTAGAGAATTCCAGACAGGAATGCATCTGTCATTCCAGCCAAATAATCAACATGCCTGTAATTTATGGGGTCAGAGCATCATTTCTTCATGGCCTGTTTGGTTTATAGTTCATTTTCTAATCGTTGTTTTGTTTTATTATTTTATTGCTTTATAGTTTTTTCATCTACATGTGTAAAAAAACCCAGGAGGATCCCATTTTAGATCACCGTGGACTGTTGACATGGACTTTTTTTAGTGGATTGGTATCCAAAGGGAAAAATAAACATTTTGCTTCTTCAATTGTCCCTTCAAATAGGATTTAGAGCAATGATTCCAACTGGAGCTGGGACCTGCATCCTCTGGGGCGCTCCACGAGAAAAGCCAAGGGATGTCCCCTGTCCTGATTTATGGAAAAATGTATCTCTGGATGAGATTAAATCCTCTCCCGCTTCCCTGGCAAAAGTGGCCCAGATATTCCTCTATCTAATCAGGCTCCCTCTCGTTTATCAGGATGTTTAGGCAGAGCTGGAGGTCAAACAAACGGCTCCGTGCTGGGCCAGGCACAGGCTGAGCCAGAGCCTTTGGAGTAAGGAATGAGAAAAAATCTCCTCCCCACAGGTTTGGGCTCCTGAGAAGTGGGGACACAACTGACACATCACTCCCCACCCCACTCCTGACCACTTGTGTTTTTAATTCTGGTATTCACAGCAATATGTGGAATATTTATCAAAATTAAAACCTGAAAAAGCACAAAATTTGGAGTTTTAGGGGTCGGTTTTAAGAGAAGTTCTGGGTTTGATGAGAGGTTTGAGATCTCCCTTCTGGGATTAAATGACTCCAGGTGAGCCCTGAGCTGTGGGAACTCTGTTTATATTTTAATGATGAAGAATTTGATCATCCTGGGTGTGGCTTGGCAAAACCAACCCCCAGAGATGGGGATCCCTCCAGTCCAAGGCTCTTCTTCTTCAGCCAACCCATCCAAATCATTCCATGATTTGGAATTTGGACGTTTGGGGTCGTTCTGGAGGAGGATCAGTTTGCCAGGAGGAACCTCTCCATTTGGGGTCAGTGCTTGTGGCACAGCGCTGAAATCCCAGCTCAAATGGGAATGGATCCACATGGAATATCCAGAGCTGAAGTTCAGCTCCTTCCACAGATGAATGAGTGGGACACAGAATCCAGGTCTGGATCCAGATTTGAGGGAATTGTGGTCAGGAAGGTCAGCTCTAGATCCTTGTCCAAAAAAACTCCTGAATTCCATCCCTCAAGAGGGGAGTGCTGGCTTTTCCCTTGGAATATCTTTTGGGATAACCTCAGTGGAGACACACGTGCAAAACCAGGAGTCTGTGTCATGGAATCCACTGATTCCCAGCTCCACAGGGACAACAAGCTGAAGGTCACTGGAGCAGACGAGGAGCAGACAAACAAATAAACACCCACTTGACTCCAGACTCTTGGATGTTCGTGGGACCAAATCCTGACTTTCAGCTGGAATCTGATGTCTGTTATAACCAACTTGCATTAGGAACTTTGTGCTGGATTTTTCTGCCACAAACAGCAGCAAATTCCAGAAATTCCTGAAAAGACCACTCCGAGGTCTGCAGACACCCCGTGAAAAATCTGGTTTATTTTTAAAATAAACGTGAATTTTGACGAAAATTATAATTCCTTATCTTTGCTCCATCCTCAGGTCAGCGAAAAGCAGCACTAGAAATACTCCACTCATGGTTCTTAAATGCGGCACTGGAACCAAAAAAAAGCAGGATCAAAGGGCGCTTCCATGACTTTGGTGGGATAAATGTATAAGCAATGCTTTTCTGGCCGCCACACTCACAGTATTGCAGAAATTTCAAGGTGAACCAACACTTCCTGGCTTTCTCCTGGAGCTGTTTCTGGAGCCTTCCATGGAGACGCCAGGACGTGTTTCTAGAGAGCTGGACATGAGCAGCTCCAGCAGGGTAATTATCCGGAGGGAATCCAATTAAAAGATTACTGTTCTCCAGCCAGGGTGTTCTAGAGATGCACAGAATTATCTGTTGAAATCCCTCAGGCAGCTTACCCGGAATAACCTTCTCCTGGATCCACTCCAGCTCCCAGGGGAGGCTCCAGCTCAGGAAATCATCTCCATGCAGAGCAGAGCTCCAGCTTCAGCTCAAAGTCGGGCCCGGATGTGAGAGGCACTTCCCAGCAGGATGAATGGAATTTTACCGTCCCTGACTCCCTAAATGGAGATGAACAGCAACGGGAAGGTTCCAGCGGATTTCAGGAAGCTGGGAGGAGGCTGCTGCCATCTCCATGGATTTGCTGTGCTTCGTAGAATTATGGAATGGTTTGGGTTGGGAGGGATCTAAGATCATCCCATCCCACCCCTGCCATGGCAGGGACACCTTCCACTGTCCCAGGCTGCTCCAAGCCCCAATGTCCAACCTGGCCTTGGGCACTGCCAGGGATCCAGGGGCAGCCACAGCTGCTCTGGGCCCCCTGTGCCAGGGCCTCCCCACCCTCCCAGGGAACAATTCCTTCCCAAGATCCCATCTATCCCTGCCCTCCTTCAGCTTCAAACCATCCCCTTGGTGCCATCACTCCGTGCCCTCCTTGACCATGGCAATACCCAGAGTTCTGGAGCGCAGATTATCTCCCAAATCCCACATCCCCTCATCCTGGGAGCCATCCCAGAGAGGGGGATGACCATGTGTGGCCCAGCAGACCAGGATGAGGACTTTTCCTGGCTTCCAGCACCTTCCTGAAGGAGCTGGTGCTGGATAGGGGATATTGGGAAGCCAGAGCAGGCTCAGAACATTCCCAGGGGTGCCAGCTCTCTTGGGTGCCACCAGCCCCTCGACCCAGAGCCCAGGCTGGGTGCCAGGGCAGGGCTGGCCTCTGCCTGCCCCTCCAGAGGCGAGGATTTTCTGCTGGAAGCCGGAGCTGGGTTGTAAGAGCCGTTTGCGCAACGGGATCGCAAATGGGCCCAAGGTCAAGGCAGGGGGAGGAAACAAGAAACGAGGAATGTTCCCGTGCTCATGCAACACATCCCAGGTTTCATGGGCAGGGATTTCTCAACTCCTGTGCTGACAGCCTTGTTTGCCTTCCTCGGGTTGGAAATGATCGCTCGGCCTTGCTTTCAACCATGTGGGAAGCCCCACATAACCCCGAGTCTCTGGGTTTGGTGTGGCCTCGGGATGAGCTCTGGCCTCGGTGACCTCCAGGGATGGTTGTGTGTCAAACTGGGATTTTTCCTGCCAAAATAAACAGCAGTGGAAATGGGACTTTCTCCGACAGTCAGGCTCAGAAGATGCCACTGCAGGAGGTTGTGTGGGGTGGCTGCTCTGGTTTCTTGGATCATTCAAACATCCTGACCTGGACTTTGCTTCCCCTCTGGCTGAGCAGCACCCACTGGGTCCGCAATCCCAGGACTCCATCACAGTCCCAGCTATGGGAATGAGCCTCTCTGGGCTGTATCAAGTGAAAAATAACCAGCACTTCTTTAATAGTCCGCTATGGAGTGCAGCAAACCCAAAATACAGAGCAGTTCTAGGCCTGGCTTGATATTTCTGCCAAACTCTGAGCTCAGCACAGGTTGTACCCAACAGCCAGGTGCTCATCCCAGAATTCTGGCAGGATTTGTTCCTCCTGTTCTTCCTGTGGCACAGATACAGCCTGCACCTCACCAGTAACACCATCCCAGAATCCCAGAATTATTATGGTTGGAAGGGACCTCTGGAGATCACTGAGGCCAACCCCTCCTGCCCAGGCAGGGTCACCTGGAGCAGGGGACACAGGAACACATCCAGGTGGGTTTGGGATGTCTCCAGGGAGGGAGAATCCATCACCTCCCTGGACAGCTGTTCCAGGGCTCCATGGAAAGACATTTTTCCTCAGGTTGAGGTGGAACTCCAACCCATTTCTCCTCCGTGACTCTTTAGCAGTAAGGATAAAATAATCATTAAAACCAGAAAGGATTAAGAGACATGAACTCGTGAGTTTGTATGTCTGACCTGGTTTGCAGCCTGGTCTAGGGGATGTTCCCTTCCCGTGGCAGTGGGAACAAAATGGGAATTCCAGGAAAAGCTTCCAACAGAACAAGGCTTAGGAGTGTCCTGTATTTTTTCAGAGCCCAGGAGGGCTGGGATTTAATCCTTGACTTCAGCACTCAGTCTTCTAAACAGCCTTGTTTTAAAACGTGCCTGGAAGCACATCCTTGCTAAGGAGTCAGGGAAGTGGTAGAATTCTCCTGCCCATGGGGATCAGGCCACTTGTTCTCCTGAGGAATTATGGAAATGGATCCTCCACTCCTCCATCCACTTCTCAGGAATAATTCTGTTATGCCATGGACATGTGGATTACCAACACCACACTCCATGAAGTGGGTATTGATGGGAACTTAGCTCCAGTTCGGGCTCTCCAGGTGCTGTTCCATCCCAATTTCCCTTGGAATTCCATGGACTTCACTTGAGCCAGGAGAGCAGAACCAGTTTGGTTTTGATCCGTGCCAGTGGGGCTGGAACCAAAGCTGGCCCAAGTATCCCTGCATCTCCATCCCGATCCACCTCCCAGCTGCCATCGAACCCACTCTGGAACATCCGTGGGCTACACCAACGTCCATGGAATTCACCAACGTCCATGGAATTCACCAACGTCCATGGAATTCACCAACGTCCATGGAATTCACCAACGTCCATGGAATTCACCAACATCCATGGAATTCACCAACGTCCATGGAATTCACCAACGTCCATGGAATTCACCAAGGTCCATGGGCTACATCAACATCTGTGGAATACACCAATGTTCATGGAATGCACCAACATCCATGGAATTCACCAACATCCACAGAATACACCAACCTGAGGATGTCCCTCCTGGCTCAGCCACGAGTCCAAGAGGGACACCCTGGCACACAAAGCACCCTGAGGAGGCAGGTTGTGATTTCTCATCTGAGCCTTGAAGAACCTTCTAGAAAGGCTCTGTCTGCTCCCCTGCCCTCCCCTTTTATTCCCTTTGTCCCATCTGAAGCTCCATGGAGTCCCAGCACCTTTGTCCCTAGAGGGGAAGGTCTGACAGGAGCATCCAGGTGACCTTTGCATCCTTCCTTGGTCTCCTCTGCTGCCCATGGACAGCTTGATCCCCAAATGCATTTGTTTCCTTTTCCCACCCTCCTCTTTCCTGCCTCACCCTCTCCTTTCCCAGACAGGGTGGGGAGGTTTTAGGTGAAGAAATCTGTCGAGGGGATGGACAAACCTGAGGGATTAAGGAAGGACACACAAGTGGGGCAGGCATGTGGTCACACCTCCCCAGACTAATCCTCTGCTGGGACTGGACACGCCGTCCTTTTACTCAAACCCTTTGGATGCATTTTCCCTGTCTGAATCAACCTCTTTTGGAATGTCTGCACCTCCAGTGTCCTGTGGCACAAAGGTCCCACAGCTTAGCAGAGTGTGAAGGGAGAAGGGCACAAGGTGAATCAGGAGATTCGGGATTTGGATCCAGCTTCCAGGCCACCGTGGTGAGGAGATGGAAGGAGAAGGAACGAGACTGGAAACCAGGAGTGCTGCTGGGGGAATTCAGCCCTGTCAGAGCTGTGAGCTGTCCCTGCCCACGGGAGCTGTGGCAATCAGTGACCTCTGGCAGGGCCCTGCTCTCCTGCCAAGCCTGGTGCTGCAGCTGCTGCTCTGCCTCCTGCTGCTTGGGGAGGACAGGACTTGGCAGGAAAATGGGGATTCAGCAGGGCTGCCTCTCCCAGTTTTCATTCTCCAGAAAGCCCAGGCTCTGGAGGGGTTGGCTGTGACAAGTGGCAGGTGGGATATGATGCCTGTGACCATTGCACCCCTGAGGTGTAATTTCTGGGAACTACTTCCCACTGCAATCCCAAATAAAACCTCAGGTCTGCTTGAGGCCAAACCACGAACTTTTATCCCTCTGGTACCACCTGCAGCTTCATTCGCCTGTCTCTGGAGTCTTACCCTCTGTGTGGAAGTGGAAAGAATTCTGGAATCACAGAATGGTTTAGGCTGGAAAAGACCTGTAAGATCATGGAGTCCAACCTGTAACAGAGCACTGCTAAACCCACCACAAACCCAGATTCCAAAGAGCCACATCTACATGGCTCTGAAATCCCTCCAGGGATCCCTCCCTGGGCAGCCCCTGCCAAGGCCTGAGCTCCCTTTCCATGGGGAAATTGCTCCTGGTGTCCAACCTGAGCCTCCCCTGGCCCAGCCTGAGGCCGTTCCCTCTCCTCCTGTCCCTGTTCCCTGCGAGCAGAGCCCACCCCCCCCCGGCTGCCCCCTCCTGTCAGGGAGTTGTGCAGAGCCACAAGGTCCCCCCTGAGCCTCCTTTTCTCCAGCCTCAGCCCCTTTCCCAGCTCCCTCAGCCTCTCCTGGGGCTCCGGCCCCTTCCCAGGTCCGTTCCCTTCCCTGGACACGCTCCAGCCCCTCCAGGTCTGTCTTGTGAAGGCCCAATGTGATTCTTTGGTGAGGCTTCAGCTCCACAAGTTGTGTTTATCTGAGTAAATGCCAGGACAAGAAAAAAATTAGTTGATTCTGATGGATTTCCAGGACCCAAAGTGAGCCTTTCAAGTATTTAAAGATCGCAGCAGAGGGCCCAGCTCCCAGGCTGGGACATGAGGGACTGTGGGGCCTCCACATTGCCACTGCTGCTGCTTCCATCCTCTGATGGCAGAGGAGCTCTGGATTCAGGTTTTCCACTCCATGGAAGCAGAGGGGAGGTGGGGACAGACAGAGCCTTGCTGTGTGACTGCCCTAGGTGACATTTGTACTTGTCATATACCTCAGAGCCCCTTCCAGTGCCTGAAGGGGCTCCAGGAAGGCTGGAGAGGGACTTTGGGCAAGGAATGGAGTGACAGGACAAGGGGGAATGGCTTCAAACTGACAGAGGAGGTTTAGACTGGATCTTGGGAAGGAATTGTTCCCTGGGAGGGTGGGGAGGCCCTGGCACAGGGTGCCCAGAGCAGCTGTGGCTGCCCCTGGATCCCTGGCAGTGCCCAAGGCCAGGTTGGACATTGGGGCTTGGAGCAGCCTGGGACAGTTTGAGGTGTCCCTGCCATGGCAGGGGTGGCACTGGATGATGCTTAAAATCCCTCCCAACCCAAACCATTAAAAACCCAACCAACCAATTAAACAAACCAAAAAAACCCACCCAAAAGCTCAAACCATTGCTGCTGTCAGTCACTAATTTTGCCTTTCAGGACATTTTGAGCAGACTTTGCCCTCAGGTACCCACAGGCTGTTGCAGCTCAGCTGCAGCACCAATCCTTTCATTACAGCTGAAAGAAGGGGAAAACCCCCAATATTTCAAAGGGATCCGTGTGGGCACCTCAGGTTTCTCTTCCCCTCTGAGGGACACACACACACCTGAGCATTTCAGGTGTCACATCTGCTCTTCCCAGGCAGAAATATCCGTGTTTGCTGTTTCAATTTCGACGCTCTGTGCAGCCAACACCCTCATTTATCCCCTGAAGCTTTTGCAACAGCCAACACATAAAACCATAGCAACAAAGCTGGGCATTGCAGCCTCCTCCTGCCTCGGATTTCTCCATCCTGGGCTGAGGCAGCAGAGCTTTTCTTGGCAGGACCTCGTTGCTCTCCACCACTCTCTGAGAGGAAGGTGCAGCCAGGTCTCTGCTGCCATGTCCTGAGGGAAAGGAGGAGAGGAAATGGCCTCAAATTGCACCAGGGGAGGCTTGGATTGAGGATTAGAAACAATTTTTCCCTCGCAGAGTGGTCAGGCTTTGGAATGAGCTGCCCAGGGAGTGGTGGAGTCACTGTCTGTGGGAGTGTTCAGGAGGAGTCTGGATGTGGCCCTTGGGGACAGGGTTTGGGGTGATGCTGGAACTGGATGATGCTGAAGGTCTCTTCCCACCTTGGTGATTCTGGGATTCTGTGAATCTGGGATTTTTCTTTAGCCACAAAAAACCATCCCAGGTGTCCCTTCTCCACCAGGAATTAAGGACAGTGCATCCTGATGTGGCCTCTGACCTTCAGTCATGGAATTACTGGAATATTTAGAGACAGTTTTTTACCAGAAATGAATATTTTGGGGACAGGCTGTCAGGATCCCTCAGGATAGCAGCCAACATTCCAGCAGATCAGCTGTTCCTGTGATCCTATGGGAAAAGATGGGAGGGTCAAACAAACCCAAAGTGTTATAACAGGTGATCAAAGTGCATAACACACAATGAAGTCTCAGGATCTCTCAGAAAAACAAAATACCCCAAAAATGGTTGAACCCCTCAGCAGTCAAAGACCCCAAAGGATGGAAGAACAGTTCCATAAGAAAGAAACAATTCCAAAGGGTTTCTTTGGTTAAAAAAGAAAACTCAACCTGGACAGGGCAAGGCAGAAAACTCCCAGCCGTGCTTCAAAACATCCCATTGGGAGGAAATATTGTGTAGATCCTAAATCCCTCTCCTGGGAAGGAAAATAACCCCCATCCTGCATGGGGGGAGTGCAGAGAGCAAATGAATCCATAAGGATTTGCTTGGAGGAAAGGGAAACAGAGGGAGAAGAGTTAAATGTTGGAAGAGGTGGAAAAAAAGCTGAAATTCTCTTCTGACCCAAAGCAAGGAGCAGGGAAGAGACAGAAGCACAGCTGCAAACCAAAAAATAAAGAGGCAGAATCTTTAATTATCAACAAAGGAGCAGGAAAATGTCCCAAGACGGAGTAAAAATTGGATTATAAAGGGAAGTCACCATAAAGAAACAGTTTTAACTTAATTAATTGAAGTAGTTTTGAGTAAGCTTAAGAGGAATGGTTTCAGCAGGCACAGAGGAAGCCAAACCATAAAATCCTACTGGCCTTGAGAGGATTTTTTGGATTAGAGGGGGATCAACTGATAGAGAACTTGGCCCAGGGACAGACAGAACCCATTCACTGATGTTCTTTTAAACACGTGTAAATTCCAGGAGGAATCCAGGAGAGCTCTGAAGGAGATAAAACCTTCAAAGCAGTGGGGAAAGCAATGACATTCTCTCAGCACTCTGAGTTCCAGCCTTGCAGCAGAGCCTCTCCGTGGCTGAAGGCTGAGTAAAGTCTTGTACATCCCCAGGTCTGAGGTGGGAAAGGTCCAGTGAGTGCTGCAATATTGGGATTTAAGCAGGACAGAAGGAATTCCAAAGGTAAATTCCACAGGGAGACGTGAAAGGATCCTCACACCTCTCCACCAACCACTGAGAAGCTGCAGTCTTTTGTTTCTAAGAATTCACCCTGTAGAATTCATGATCCCAAGGGAATTAACCCTATAAATCAGGACTCATGTAGGGTTTGATGCCTCCTGCAGCCACCCAGAAACAGAGACTAGACAAGAGGAAGGGAATAAAGACAGGTATTTATTTGAAGGGCCTTCAAGGTACACCCTGGGGGAGCCAGAGGCTGCTTCCAAAAATTGGACCCCAAGATGGACCCCAGGTCACGAGTTCTTCACACTTTTATAGGTTTGGACCATTTGCATATCAGGGTTAATTCTCCAATTAAAGCCCCAGTTTAACGATGGAACTCCCCTCAGCTTGCCCCCCTTAGAATCTTTGGTTTCCACATTTTGGGCCTAAAAACAGCCTGGCTGTCCTTGAAGGCAAAGCCTGGAGAGGCTTTGTTCTGTCTGCCCAGTACGAGAGAGCAGGAATTACAGGCTACAGGGAACTTCAGAGTTACACTCTGAGCAGTACAGCATTTGAAAATAGAAAAGTTAAAACCTAAGGCATC
>VZRV01001013.1:7950-18842 GCA_013398115.1 Falcunculus frontatus | reverse complement strand
CAGGCCTGAAATGTTTCTATTCAAACCCTTCTTTTCCCATCATTTCGGTGTTCCCAAAGAGACCAAACCAGGCCCAAAATATTTCCATTCCAACTTTTCTTTTCCTTTTCCCACCATTTTGGTGTTCCCTGAGAGACAAACCAGGCCTGAAATATTTCTATTCCCACTCTTCTTTTCCTTTTCCCACCATTTTGGCGTTCCCTGAGAGACCAGAACATGTCAAACCAGGCCCAAAATGTTTCTTATTCCGACTCTTCTTTTCCTTTTTCCATGCATTTGGTGTTCCTTGAGAGACAAACCAGGCCTGAAATGTTTCTATTCCAACCCTTCTTTTCCTTTTCCACCATTTTGCATTCCCTGAGAGACCAGAAGAGGCCAAACCAGGGCCAAAACATTTCCATTCCAACTTTTCTTTTCCTTTTCCCACCATTTTGGTGTTCCCTGAGAGACCACAACAGGCCAGGAGCACCTGAAGCAAAGGTTTGTCTTTGAGCCATCTCTGATCCCCCTGGCCAGAAATTCCTCCTGGAGAAGCCTCTGGATGCTCCTTGGGCTCCGAGGGTAAAAGGAACAATGGAAAATGGGATCTCCACAGCTGCCAAAATCCCCTTCCCTCCACATCCCAAATTTTGCCAGCAGTTTTACCCCTCTTAATTAAAGACCACAGAGCCAATGGGGACACCTCAGTCCGAGATATCCAATTAATGGGACATCTCTGGAAGTGTTAAATCATGGAATCCTGGAATGGTTTGGATTGAAAGGGATCTTAAATCCCATTCCATGGGCAGGGACAGCTCCCACTGCCCCACATGGATCCAAGCCCCAATGTCCAACCTGGCCTTGGACACTCCCAGGGATCCAGGGGCAGCCACAGCTGCTCTGGGAATTCCATCCAAGCCAGGAATTCCTTCCCAAAATCCCATTTCTCCCTGCTCTCCTTCAGCTTAAAACCAAACAGAAGGATGGAGGTTAAAAGCAAATTTCTATCCCTCAAACGTTTCCCTGAGAAGCAGAGGGACCAGGTCATACTCTGCCATTCCAGGAGTTGTTTTCCTGGTTTTTTACAGCAAATATGGATATTTTCAATGGATCGTGGCAATCCCACCCTTGGCCCTGCCTTTGGGAAGTTTTGGCTCCTAAACTCAAATTCCCTCCCAGTCCAAGAGTTAAGTCTGGAGTGAGGTTTATGGATCTGAGCTTGTGTCGGGTATTAAGGGCAAATTAGGGATAAAGTGGATTCCAGGCAGCCACTGGAGAGAAAAGATGGGAATGATGGAGCTGACCAAGCTGTAAAGATAAAATATTTAAAAATTATTAATCACAGCAGTGATAAGCAACATTCCAGAAAGAATCAGAGCTCCAGGAATGCAGCTGGACACAGGAAATCCTTTTTCCTGCTCGCCGCTCCCTTTGGAGAATCCCATCCCTGCAACCCACACCTCGAAGAAATAGGGAGAAATACCAAGACAGAGCTAAAAGATGGAGAAAATCTATTTAATTTTAATTCTCTCAGACCTGCCCAGGCCGTTTCAGTCCTGCAGGTTCAGTGAAACGTTCTCAGTGGCGAAACAAAAACGCCAGGATTTTAAAACCTCTTTAAACTCCATGCCAAAGAACCCAGACACCCGGAGAAGGCGATGGAGAGGACGTTGCCTTCTCCTGGTTGGTCTGAAGGTGAAAGAAAAGAGATAAAATTTCCTCAGGTTCCAGGAGAGGCAGCGCTGGAGCGATGCTGGTGGATTTTCCTTCAAGTTTTCATGGAATTCTGGCTGGTGAAATCTGAAATTTGGAGCCCGAGTGCCACCTAGTGCTGCTCGGCCTCTTAGCAGGGTCTCACCAAACAGATTCCAAAGGATTCTCGGCTCAAAGATGAGAATTCCAATGAAAAATAAAGGTGGGTAAGTTGTGTTGGCATTCTGGGATAAATTAAAACAAAACCAACCCCCACAGCAGTAATGATGTGGTTTTGTTCACAGGAAAATTTGGGATTTACGTCTGACAGCGGGGAGGGAAAAATCCTCAAAATTACTTAAAATGTCCAGGAAAAATTCCCTGTGGAGGTGGCAAAGCTCAGGTATAAAGGTCTGATGAGTAAAACCCTTTTATTATCAGAAATTTGATTATTTTCTATTATTTTTTAGCCCAATTTTAGTGTGGAAAAAAGAATTAGTGTCAGGCAGGAAGGAAACACCAGCCCTAAACAGACCATGGGCCTTCCCTTCTGAGCTCTCCTGATCCTCCAGGATCCCTTTTCCAGGAAAATCCAGCCCCAGCCCTTCCCTTCTGAGCTTTCCTGATCCTCCAGGATCCTCTTCCCAAGGGAAAACCGACCCTGGACCTTCCTCCTGAGCTCTCCTGATTCTCCAGGATCCCTTTTCCAAGGAAAAAACAGCCCTGGACCTTCCCTTCTGAGCTCTCCTGCTCATCCAGGATCCTCTTCCCAAGGGAAAACTGATCCTGGACCTTCCCTTCTGAGCTCTCCTGCTCATCCTGGATCCCTTTTCCCAAGGGAAAATCCAGCCCTGGCCCTTCCCTTCTGAGCTCTCCTGCTCATCCTGAATCCTCTTCCCAAGAAAATCCAGCCCTGGACCTTCCTCCTGAGCTCAGCTGCTCACCCAGGATCCCTTTTCCAAGAAAAACTGATGCTGGACCTTCCCTTCTGAGCTCTCCTGATTCTCCAGGATCCTCTTCCAAGGAAAAACCAGCCCTGGTCCTTCCCTTCTGAGTTCTCCTGCTCCTCCTGGATCCTCATCCAAGGAAAATCCAGCCCTGGTCCTTCCCTTCTGAGCTTTCCTGATCCTCCAGGATCTTATTCCCAAGGGAAAACCGACCCTGGCCCTTCCCTCCTGAGCCCTCCCTGCTCCTCCAGGATCCCTTTTCCAGGCAGAACCAGCCTCCTCCAGCTCCATCTCCCCCCAAAACATGAGGGAACAGGGAACATCCAGCCCCAGATCCACGTGTTCCAAAGCTGCAGGATGGATCCCAGCGTTTTGGGATGGTTCTGGCTCTGGAACATCCTCCCACAGGAGAGCTCAGTGACCCCGTGGTGACCCCCAACTCCAAATCAACCACGTTAAACCCCCGGTTTGATGGTGCAAAGAACAAACCTCTCGCCTTCAGTGCCCCAAAACACCCCAAAATCCCAAATTCCACCATCACCACCTCCCACACAGCTTCCCACCCTGCTTCTGGTCTGGATCCGACCTCCTCAGCTGACATCAGTCTCGGAAAAGCCTCCTGGTGATCCCAAATCCTGGCCTGGAGCAGCGTCCCCACACCTGGCACTGCCAGAGCTCTCCAGATCCTCTCCCTGAGCACCTTCCCTAAATATTTCTCCTTTCCCAGATTTCCCACATGTGGCACATTCCCTCTTCCTGCCTCCAAACTTTTGGGATCCCCCAGCCTCGCTCAGGATCCCAGCTCCCTCACTCCCATTCCCTGTGCACACCCACCCTGATCCAGGAACACCAAGCACAGCCTGGAACTCCATGGAACTCTCCTGGAGCAGCCAGGAATTCAGGAGACACCGAGGGTTAGGCACAAAAACCACTGTAAAAGGAGAATTATCTGACATTTCTATTTCCAGGCATCAAAAATCCCAACAGCACAACGCAAAGATACAGCGAGGAGTAAGAAAATGAGAGTTAAGCTCGGTTTAGGCTGATCCTTCTGTTGGTTTTAAGGCTGGGACAGAGCACAGAAAACCATCCCAGAGGCTGCTTTTTTTTTTTTATTTCCTTCTTTGCCATAAAAAAAAAAAAAAAATCACCGGTCAGAAAAGCTCCTCCACAAAAAGGCTTTTGATTAAAAAAGTCTGAGGCAGAGGGGCTGTCCCACAGGCACTTATCTGGGAATTGTGGAGCAGGCTGGAATTCTCCCCCTGCAGCCTCTGCTCACCGACAGATCTCTCTGGGTTAGGGTTTTTAAGTGCACTCACTAAACAAAACCATCGAGGAGGACTTTAAAATTCTTTGGGTTGGATTGTTAAGTTTCACAATTTCAGCATCTATTAAAACTCCACTTCGTTTTTTTGGGGGATTTTTTTTTGAAAGGTCAAACTGGAAAAATCTTTCCAGGAAAGCCACAAACGGATCAGGAGCTCCCACGTGCAAAGTTTATCCCCCAAAATAGGGGCAACCCAAAGCCGGAGCAAAGGGAGCGGCCAAACCATTAAAAATGGGATGTCCCTGACAAAGATCTGCCTGTGCCAGGGGTCATAAAGTCATGGAATATCCTGAGATCCACAGGGATCATGGATCCAACCCTGGCCCTGCACAGACCCCAACAACCCCACCCTGGGCATCCCTGGCAGCGCTGCCCAAAGGCTCCTGGAGCTCCGGCAGAGTTGGGAATGTGCCCATTCCCTGGGGAGCCTGGGCAGTGCCCAGCACCCTCTGCATGAGGAACTTTTCCCTGATCTCCACCTAAACCTTTCCTGGCCCAGCTCCAGCTGTTCCCTGGATCCTGTCCCTGTCCCAGAGATCGGAGCCACCCCTCGGGAGGAGCTGCAGGTCCCAGGGAGTCTCCCTCAGTTCCCTCTGCTCCAGCTGAACATTCCCAGTGCCCTCAGGTGCTCCCAGGTGGATCCGGAGGTGCCTTTGCCCTTTTCCAGGTGGCAGCAGGTGAGGGGTGGCTCAGAGAGGAGCTCGAGGTGTCCATGGTGAACATCTCACACCTTCACCTGCCCCAGCATCCCAGAGCCTCCCTCAATTCCACCCGAGCTCAGCCCCCACGAGGCCCCGGACACTCCTTGGACATTCCCTGGACACTCCTTGGACATTCCCTGGACACTCCTTGGACATTCCCTGGACACTCCTTGGACATTCCCTGGACACTCCTTGGACATTCCCTGGACACTCCTTGGACATTCCCTGGACACTCCTTGGACATTCCCTGGACACTCCTTGGACATTCCCTGGACACTCCTTGGATATTCCCTGGACACTCATTGGACATTCCCTGGACACTCCTGGGACATTCCCTGGACACTCCTTGGGACATTCCCTGGACACTCCCCTGCATCCTCAGCCACTTCTCCACCCAAAGCAGCCAAAATCGGGGAAAAAGCGGAGATTTGGGGGGTACGGCCAAGAGAAAACTCAAAGAGACACTGAGCTCGGGTAGAAATCTCCTTCACACACGGCCAGAGGCAGGAGGGGACAATCCCAGAGTGGTTTGGGTTGGGAAAGGACCTTAAAATCCACCCAGGGACACCTTCCACTGTCCCAGGGTGCTCCAAACCCCATCCAGAGCCTGGGACACATCCAGGGATCCAGGGGAAGTGCTGCTTGGAGCAGCCTGGGACAGTGAGAGGAGGTGGCACTGGGTGGGATTTAAGGTTCCTCCACCCCAAAGCACTCCCTGATCCCATCCATCCATCCCCCATTGACCCAACTCAGTTCCCAACAAGAGCTGCCTCCAGGCCGAGGCTCAGAAGGAACCTGAATAAATGCAGAGGAGGGAAATCTCCAGGGATGGAATGAAAGAGCTCTGGGACAATGCAGGGAGGACGAGCTGGGACAGCAGAACATGAGTGACTTTTGTTTTCAATTAATAGAGGAACAAATTCCTGAGTCTGCTGCGGACTTCAATTTTCTTTTTTCCCCCCCCCTTTAAAACCTCTGTAGTGGTTTGAGTCCCTCCGAAACATTTTCTTCTCATTAAGCTACATAAAAGCATTAGCAGTTTGTTTAATCTTAGTCTAACTTTTGTAATAAACAAATTAACTACTGAGCACGGCAGAAAAACAACGAGGGCTTCAAGAGTGGTGCAACAGCTCCACGGAAAAAAGGGCAAAGAAAGTTTTAGGATTAATGCCCCGTTAGGATGGAACTGGCAGGAGTTTGAGCCTCGTGATTCCGAAGTTTATCCAATTACGGCACAACCTCAGCACTCCAAAGATTCCCTGCTGAGGTGGTTACACCCTGAGTTACCTGGAGGGGGGGAAAGCAAGAGGAGAATCCACTTTTTGTTTTCATTCTGCCAATTAAACAGAAATCATTTAAGGCCAGAATCAAAGCTCAAAATTTAAACGCAAAATTTAAGCCCAGAATTGAATTAGAGCCCAGAACTGAAGCCCAGAATTGAAGCCCATGATTTAAGTCCAGAACTGAAGCCCAAAATTTAAGCCCAAAATCAAGCCCAAAATTTCAGCTCAAAATTTAAACCCAGAATTGAATTAAAGTCCAGAACTGAAGCCCAGAATTGAAGCCCATGATTTAAGTCCAGAACTGAAGCCCAGAATTGAAGCCCATGATTTAAGTCCAGAACTGAAGCCCAGAATTGAAGCCCATGATTTAAGTCCAGAACTGAAGCCCAGAATTGAAGCCCATGATTTAAGTCCAGAACTGAAGCCCAGAATTGAAGCCCATGATTTAAGTCCAGAACTGAAGCCCAGAATTGAAGCCCATGATTTAAGTCCAGAACTGAAGCCCAAAATTTAAGCTCAAAATTTAAGCCTAGAATTCAAGCCCAGAGTTTAGGCCCACTTTGCTTTATCCTATCACCCGCACAGTTTCACATTTACACCAAAATACAGAAAACCCCATTTTTTGTCCTTTTTGGAAGAGTTTAAAACCTTGAATCCCAACTATTTGTCATTGTAAAAGCATCCCCACACAGATTTATCCTACTCATGCCCACACCTCTTCCACTCACATCTCCATCCCCATCCTATTTGCATCCAAAAAAATCATTCCAATCGCTGTAAAATTCCACAAAACACCCGGGATATCCCACCACTGCCTGGCAGAAAACAAAACACTTGCTGAAGAGCACCACTAAAGTCCATTTTTGCCAGGATAATCCCGGTTTTCCAGCTGGGAACACCTCGGTTCCAGCCAGGAATGGCCCCAGGTGGGCATTCCCACAGCTCCAGGGGGGAAGCCAGCACAGAGAATTCCCACAAACCACATCCAAACGCTCCTCAAAAACCACCCCAAACCCCCCAGGACTCGTCTGGCCTCAGCCAGGAGGAGCTTTTCAACAGGGCTTCCTCGGGGATCTGTGCTGGGCCTGGTTTTCCTCAGCGGTTTGAGGAGGAAATTGGGAAACCCGATGCCAACTGTTCTTGGGGAAGATGATGGTGCCACCAAAGCCAGGGGAGCCACGGGGCTGGGGGAGCCAAAGGCAGCGGGAAACTGGAAGGGATTCCAGGAGCCAAGGAGGGTGAAGGTCAGCAGAGGTCCAAGGAAAGGGCAGTAGAAGGATCAGGAGTCCAAAGGGATCGGGGGAGGAAGGAGAGGCCCCAAACTCCTCCCCAGCCGCAGCTCCTGATTTACTGATCCATAAAAAACCAAAGGAATTGGGTTTGGATTTGAAGGGAAAAGGCTGGGGAGGACACGGGGAGCACAAAGCCACAGAAGAAGTCCTCTGCTACAAAAACATGGAATGGTTAAGGTTGGAAAAGCCCCCTCAGATCCTCCAGCTCATCCCATAACTCAGCAGCACCGTGCTCACAACAAACCCTGCCCCGAGTGCCACATCCAGGGCCTTTTGTCACTTCCAGGGAAGGCAATTCCAGTTCCAATCCCTGACCCTTCTCCAGGGGAACATTCCCAGCTCTCCCAGCCTGGCTCCAGAGCAGAGGGGCTCCAGCCCTGGAGCAGCTCCGGGGCCTCCTCTGGACTCTCTCCAGCAGCTCCACGTCCTTCTGCCGTTGGCCCCGGAGCTGAAGGAAGCCTCATCCCGATAAACTCCCCAGCCTCCCTCTCTCAGCCCTCCCCAGCTCTCCAAGCAGATTATTTTACCACAGAACAATTTTAATGCCTCTTCTTGCTGTTTTATTGCCCAATAAAAACTCCTTCCCTACGAACAAAGCTCGTTCTGTTGTCTTTTTGCATTGTTTAAACAAGTCGATTTTGATTTTTTCGGAGCATTCCTGCCTCCAAGTCCTGCCCTCTCCTCTCTGCTGGGAAGAAATGTTGCCACAACATCCAAGAGAGGCACGACAAATCCTCGGGACGTGCCCGGTGTCGAACGCTCAGCACTGGGAAACCTCACAGACCCCATCCCCACAGACAGCAGCTGATGGATCCTTTCCAGAAGCAGGACATCACCACCAGCCAGCAGCATCCCTGGATTTGCTCATCCGTGGATTTTAAGAGGAAGGCAGCAGCCTCCCTGCCTGGCACCGCATCCCTGTCTCGGCAGCTTCCAGCTCCTTCCCTTGGGAAGTGCCTGGGTCGGTGTCGGGGTCAACTCGAGGTCTCCCTCGGGGTGGAGATGACTGAGATGGCCCAGTCCAGCTCCTGGCTGCCAACCCTGCTGTGGTGGGAAGCTCCTGGCTTCCAGCAGCAGAGGGATCCATGCTCTGCACCCAGCTGTGCCGGGGGAATTCCTCCCTGCCTGCCCCTGCTCCAGCCCCAGGAATGACTGCCCAGCCCTCACGGCCTCTCCTGGAGTCATGGAATGGTTGGGATTGGAGGGGACCCCAAAGACCACCCCAGCTCCCCAAGGGGCACCTTGCAGAGCCCCATCCAGCCTGGGCACAGCACCCAGAGAGAGCGAGGCTCCCGGTCATCCCTGGGATGCCCTTGATGCATTAAATCCCACAGGATCAGAGCAATCCCAGCAGCAGCTCCCAAAGGCAAGGCCCCAGCGGCGACTCCAGGCAGGGACAGGAATGTTCTGACCCCATTTCTCTCCTCAGCCACAGGGACCCAGCCTCATTTCCCAGCCCCATCGCTGCTTCCAGCACTCACGTGCCCCGTCTCGGATTAGAGGACACGGAGGCTCCAGGTGCTGCAATCCAGATCCTGGAACTCTCTGGGATACCTGCCTGGCATCCCAAGCTGGCACAGGACCTGGAGGGGATCAGTGCTGTGGGGAGAGGCAGCTGGAGGCCCCCCAGGACAGCCCAGCATCCCCAGGGACCTCGGGTTCCACGGCTGAGTCGCTCCATGAGGGGGTTTAGGAATGAGAACCCCTTTGGGTCCCTTGGAGAAGACTCAGGTCACGCTCTCAAAAGCAGAGGAACTCTGCAGGAGACATCCTCAAAAACCCATGCACCTTTGAGGCTTCCCAAAAGAGAAGACTGAGAACAGCAGAAGATTTCCTGTGTTTCACTCTCCCCTTGTAGCTCTCCATCATCTCATTTCTCCAGGCTGACGCTCCCCCCCACCCCCAGGACCTGGGCAATCAAAATTAGGGATGCACAGGACCAGGGAATGATGATGAATTTCCAATTAAACTCTCCAAAAGCTTCATCAGAGAAGTGTTTTAACAGCCACGTGCTCAGAAAGGAAAGCTGGATTCAAAGGAAATGGATTTGGGATCTGTGAGGACCAGAGGAGGCCCGGACTCACATTCCCATGGAATATTTGGGTCTTTGAAGAGAAGAACGACAGAAACGGGATTAAACTGCCCAGGAGAAATAGGTTAAACACTGGGGAATGCTTCCTGACTGCGAGAGGGGCTGAAATGCCAGAGGGATCATCAGGGCATGTTCTGGGATCTCTTTAAATGGATCATCCCTAAGGATCAGCCAGAACGATGTGAGGAGGAGCAGCCTCGGTGCGTTTGCTGCTACAGAGACCAAACACCTCCTCAGGCAGGGACAGGAGTCTGGGGGTGCTCCTGGAGGTCCCCAAAATCCCATTTTCCACAGTTTCAACTCCAGAAGAGCTGGAGCTCTTTGGAAACCCCCCTGATCCTCAGCAGTGCTCCCAGGAGCTGAAAGAACTGATGGCTCAGACCTCGGCTATCAAATCCTGCCAGGATTTCCAAGGATTTCCAAGGACCCAACTCAGCTTTCACTGATGGCAACAGCCAAATCCCCATTTCCCTCACTTGCACGAGATCAGGGCTTTAAAATCATGGAATGGTTTGGGTGGGAAGGGACCTTGAAGCTCATCTCATTCCATGGACACCTTCCATTATCCCAGGTGGATCCAAGCCCCAGTGTCCAGCCTGGCCTTGGACACTCCCAGGGATCCAGGGGCAGCCACAGCTGCTCCGGGAACCCTGTGCTGGATAAATATTCCCAAGTCTCCGTAAGAGCTCGCTAATGACAATAAAACACTTTCAGACCATAAATTAGTGGAAAAACAGAGCCCTCATAAAGCCACAGCCACCTCCAGAATGGGATCCAGCTCTTCCCTGCCAGGCAAGATGCCGAAGGAAAGGAAGAATAATTCCCCTAATTAACGATATAATGGAACGACCTGGTCTGAACGTCCCTAATAAAAGAAGGAATTTCAGACGCTCAAAGCCATCAAGAAGAGCTTGAACGAATCCGTGCCCAGCTTCCAGAAGAGCCAGGAACGGAGAGAACAACCCCAATACAGGGAAGGCTCCAGGACACGAGGCCGAGATGGGGAGAGGCGGCCACGAGCTGAGCTTCCAAACTCCCAGCCCCTTTTCGGGAGGACAATGGAAACAATTCCCCAGAACAAAAGCGATGCGTCAGCCGCTCTCCGCGGCTCTTCCAAGCGGGAAGGACACTTGATTTGAGCCATGTGTAGGATGGGAACGCTCCGAGAACCAGGCGAGAGAAATTCCAGCCCGTCCAAGCTGGGGAACATTAAGGCAGGGATGAATCATCCTCACAATGCCTGTAAACAACGCTGCTTGAATCAAAAAAGGAACCCGCGACAGACCCCGGTCACGCGCGGCTCCGAGTTTTGGAATGCTCGGCCCATATGGACAATTGTTGGGAAAAGTGTCGAAATCAGGGGGCAGACACGAAGCCACAGGAATGGGAGGATGAGGATGGGAAGCGCCACAAATGTTCTGCTGTGCCTCTCTCTGCTGTGTGTCCCAGCACGTCTGGGGACAGGGAGGGACGGAGCGGGGTCAGCTGTGGGGGTTGGAATGGGATCAGCTGGGGGGTTTGGAATGGGGGACAGGACACAGCGGGAATGATGGAATGGGATCAGCTGTGGGGTTTGGAA
>VZRV01001011.1:876213-917149 GCA_013398115.1 Falcunculus frontatus | reverse complement strand
GAGGGATGGATGGATGGAGGGTTCTGTGATTTCCTTTTTATCTCTGATTATCTTTTCATTCTGTGATTTTCTTTTAATGCCAAACCACATCCTGTGGAAGCTAAAAATACACGAGCATTTGTCTTGTCATCAGCACCATCTTCTCCATGATCCCTGCTCCTCCTAAAAGCATTCCAGGTTTCCCACCTCCCTTCCACACAGCATTATTTAAAAGGAATGGCCTCACTGGAAGATTTTCCAGTGCAATTTGCCTCATTTAAAAGTGCCCAGTTAATGTTGTAAGAGGCCAGAGGCTGCCACATGCTTCAACCTCTGCTTCAGTGAGGCATTAAAAACTTTCCAAGACAGGAACAGAGTATCCCAGAGATGAGTTTAGATCTCTTCAATCAATTATATTGATCAAACACTGCTCCATTTTAAACTCTGAGTCAGATAACCCTAATTTGTTTATAAAAGGGTCTCTTTGAAGGTAGTCTTAAGTAAGTAGAAGGAAAATGAGCCTGTCATTGATGCGAGGAGAGCAATATGGGCAGCTAAACAAATATCCCACCACCAAAACCATCTGCTGGTGGTAAAGCTTTTCAAGAGAATGATTTGGGAATCACTGAATATAAAGGTATTTGTCCTTTGATCAAGGACAATTCTGCTCAATTCCCGATGGGATAAGAGACAGCTCCTCGTTGGCTGTATTCATGGAATGGCAATGAGGGTGTGCATGCAGTGCACTGGGAAATTCAGCCTCAAAAATGTCATTTATACAAATGTTTGGGGATTGCCCAGCACTGGAGGGACCTGTTCCCAGCAGGGCCTCAAGGAGCTGCTGGGATTCATGGAAACCAAACAAGTCCTGTGGCTTGTGGGGGCTGGATTATGAATGACACAAAGCATCTCCTGCTGAGCTAAGAACTGTTCACAAAAATGGGAATAAATTGGATTTCACTTCGCCCATGCAGCTGCTTTGGGCATGGTGGGCACAGGACCCTGCAGACTTCATTACACCTTGTAGTAAAATACTACAGACTCAAAATCTTCCCCCTCTGAAGGTATTTCTGTCACAGAGTATTTAGGAATGTCGGCTGATTGTGGCTCGTTGCTTCATTTTTGCTGTTCCTTTGAAGACATCAATATCCCAGATTCGTTTTGTGGCACAGTTAGCTCAGGGGAGAGGAGAAAGATGTGCCATGGATTTAATTCCACAGCTAACTGCTTATTGGGACTCTGATCCTCTAACCCTCAATCGAGGGAAACTGCTGGCCTTGGCAAGACAGGGGGAAAATGCTCCAGGAGGCTTCTTTGAGTTGTTTTCATTCTGTTGCTCATTATTTGAAGATTATATATCCAGTAAGTGCAGTAATAGGGGGTTGTTTTTATGTCCCTGCAAGAGTCATCTCATCTCCCAAGGACATCCAACAGGAAGGAAAGCTTTTCCCATAAAGTGCAGGGAATTGCTTCCTAGCTACGGGACCAGCTTGTGGAGCTTTTATTTCCATTTCTTTTATTAACTATTAATAATGATATATGCTCTTTGAAGTACACTCTGTTTACACATAAAGAGCATAATGGAATAGCAATGATGAGGCAGAAGGTAAATCTGGGTTTCTAAACAAAACATTTTTAAATGATAAAGTAGTTCCAAGCGAAGAAAATGCAAAGGAAAAATTGGTCACTTGGGATGCTATTGCTGCCTTTTGGGAATATTTGAAGATTGCTGACTAGATTAGATTAAAACCACCGTAGCACGCAATTAAATTTTCATGGAAAATATTAATTTTAAATATTGATGACAATCTTTTATTGCAAACCACTTTAAAAAAATAACCATAGCATCTCACTGGTATCAGTGAAATACAGTGACACAAGGGAGAGTTATGGGGCAGGTAATATCCATTCTGTGTCAGCAGAAATTGTTGGCAAATCCAGCTCTGCTGGGATTTAGGTTGGGATGGCACCAGTGGTATCTCTGTGGGACAGCTTCTCCAAGGCTTGGTCACACTTTGCTGTGAGGTTAAAGCTTCAAATAAAAGGCACGGAGTGTGTAAGACCCACAGCCAGGACTGGTGTTCTTTGCACAGAGCCTTCACCTCAAACTGCTGAGGATTTGAGAAATTGTCCAAACTACAGAGGAGGCCACAGAGATGCTCCAAGAGCTGGAGCCCCTCTGGAGCCAGACTGGGAGAGGAGAAGGCTCCAGGGAGACCTCAGAGCCTCTCCCAGGGCCTAAAGGGGCTCCAGGAGAGCTGGAGAGGGACTGGGGACAAGGGATGGAGGGACAGGACACAGGGAATGGCTTCCCAGTGCCAGAGGGCAGGGATGGATGGGATCTTGGGAAGGAATTGTTCCCTGGGAGGGTGGGGAGGCCCTGGCACAGGGTGCCCAGAGCAGCTGTGGCTGCCCCTGGATCCCTGGCAGTGCCCAAGGCCAGGCTGGACATTGGGGCTTGGAGCAGCCTGGGACAGTGGGAGGTGTCCCTGCCCATGGAAGGGGTNTTGGGAAGGAATTGTTCCCTGGGAGGGTGGGGAGGCCCTGGCACAGGGTGCCCAGAGCAGCTGTGGCTGCCCCTGGATCCCTGGCAGTGCCCAAGGCCAGGCTGGACATTGGGGCTTGGAGCAGCCTGGGACAGTGGGAGGTGTCCCTGCCCATGGAAGGGGTTGGAAGTGGATGATCTTTAAGATCTTTTCCAACCCAAACAATTCTGTAGTTCTTCTGCCAGGCAGTGACTTCCCTGATGGGATGGAAAGGTTGTTTTTGCAGACAGCCCTTATTCCACTCTAAACTAATCTCTCCTGCTCTCTGCCTGACATCTCCCTCACCGTGCCCTCACGGAGCCTCCGAAGACCGTGGAAAAAAACACACAACAGATGAGAGTTATGCAACTTCTTGTCACAACAACAATCTCTCCCTGCTGCTGGCCGGGGAGTTGGAGTCTTTGTAGGGCCCTGCTCCCACACCTCCAGCTCTTCTTGGCCTGGCTCTGCCAAGTTCTGATTCCAAAGGTACAGGAAGGAGCAGATTAGGGGCAGAGAGGTTATGTGCAGGGAAGGAGCTGCAGGTAGCAGTAGGTGTTCTGGTTTTGTTCCTTTTTAAGGGTCTCAGGAACTGTGAATTGCTTCAAACAGCAGGGTTTTTTAAAGTTTTACCAGAAAGGCAAGAAAAGCAATCTTGTGTAGACTAGGAGGTAAAATGTAAAGGGGAAAAAAAGAATTTAGAGGGTTTTCATATGCAATTATTGAGGATTTAAATTAAAAAGCAAACAGGAAGAAAGAAGGAGGAATATTAGACAGAAAGAAGGAGAAAACAAAAAACAGAGGGTGAGAGTCCTTTAAGTGGATGCAAAATGCTGGCACAGAAGCCAGCGCTCTGCCACCTTCTTCATCTTGTTAGTCTCAGAGAAATCTTCAGAAATGAGCTCCATGAAAGTCACCAGAACAAGAAAAACTAAATCCTGTGGGAAAATATGCAAGTGGTTGGGATCTGACATCACTCACACTGATGGCATTCCTCACATCCCTACAGCAGCTTGAAAACCCTAAAGAGCTGCCAGTTTTCATTTAACCTGGAACTATGGAAACTGAAATCATCAGTGAGAAAAAAGACCATTAAAAGATATTATTAGAGGTGTTTAATTGTTGGGACTGCTTTGCTCTTCTCCAAAACTCACTGTCAAAGGCAACCAGCACTGCCAAGCACAAGAGTAAAAGCAATGTCACCACAGAATCATGGAACTGTTTGGGTTGGAAAGGACCTTAAAGCTCATCTCATCCCACCCCTGCCATGGGCAGGGACACTTCCATAGCCCAGGTTGATAAAAACTCACTGCCAGCATCTGCATCTGCTGCTGAACCTCCCAAAAGCACTCAGATCAGATGAAATCCTGTTGGGAATTCAGCCTCAGGACCTCTCTGGCTGCCCTGGCTGCAGCAGGACACGCTTGAAGATGGAACCACTGACCTGCAAAGGGCACTGGCTTTGCCCATTGCTCTGCTTTCTGTTCTTGATGCCAAGCAATTTCCCTTCATATATCCAGGAGGAAACCTGGTGGAGTGCTGCTGCCTTCTGGATTCATTCCTGGACACTCACTCTGGGAACCAGAGCCCAGAAGATGAGGTGATGACACAGAAATGCATCTTCTAGGTCAAACCTTGGCCACCCAATCAAATCTTTGACTTTCCTTTTGCTGTTTAACCAGGAGGAAACAAAACTTTCAGTTTAAAAAAAACCTAAACCCAACAAGAATTTCCCTCTACCATTGCACTCCACTGGAACTGTGAGAATAACAGAGAGCAATTAACAGAATATGTTCTTTTCTTTTGATTGATGCCTGGGCTGAAGAAAAACACTGGATTTTTTTTTTTATTGCAGTCAATGTGCCTCATTCAAATAACTTAAAAATAAATAATCGACCCCTGTTCTTTACTTATTACGTTTTTGTTAGGATTCCTTGCAATGTGAGCCAGACCTTGTCTCTGTTGCTATGGAATTCTTGTCTTAAGGTTTACCAGAGAAAAGGGTTTAAAAATGTAAATGGGAGATTGACCCAAAGATATTGATTGTTGCTACGAAGTGCATTGTAATTTCATTCTTTTCTTGCTATTTATCTTCTTGTTAATATCAGAATAGACTTGTAACATAAGTTTCAAACTTACAACAGAATTTTTACATCAGAAAATAATTATCTGGGTAATTACATGAGATTTTTGTTTAAACTGTTGGCAATAGAGACCCTGAAAATGGTAAGGAGACCTGTGAAGGAGGAAAGAACAGTGCACACACAACTCACTGGCTTTATCAGTCCAGGGAGTAAAAATATCCTGAGTTTTTGAAAACCTTTTTTTTTAAATTTATGTCCTTTGAAGAGAAAAAAGAATTACTTCAGGGAGCTCGGAGTTTCTCTGTTAGGAATGTTACTAAAAAAATTTAGGTTTAAAGCTAAGCCCATTTGGACTTAAACATTCTGGATTGTTGAGGAGGGACTATAACTTCCTCTTTGTAGACTTAAATCTGAAGCTTTGGAGCAAGTACCCTGGAAACTTTATATTTTTTCACCCCACATACATGACTTGTTTTCTGTTGGGTTCTTTGGTTGGTTTTTTAAGCATTAATTGTCTTAAATCCATGAGTGGAAAAAAAATCAGCACAGAAATTGGCTGTTAAATTGAATTATAAGAATATTGGGGATAAATTAGCAATGAATGTTTTCAGGCAGTGTGATGGTGGACAGACAGACAGGTGTGGGTTGATAGATCTCCAGATTTATTCAGGGATTGGAAATCCATTTTGAATATTCTCCTGAACTGCCCTGGAATCACAGCGAAACTGTTCAGCCAGAAAAGTACAAAGGGACTAAAAGTAGATTTATAATATTTGTGCAGGGAATCTAAAGACTTCTGGCTGCTGCAATATAGAGGCTACTTGGAGCAATTAAATTTCTGTGTCACTCTTGATTACATCAGAAAGGTGGGGCAAGCACAGGAAAATGCAATAGTGGAGTCTCTTTGATAATCAGATTTATGTTCTTAAGCTCCACAGAAACTTTTGAAAATGGATTATAAGCAACTTGGTCACTTAGATAACATCATAATTTCTTGGGAAAATACCCTGAAACACCCAATAACCCAGAAACTGCTTCAGCCATCACTGGACAATGGGAGAAAAAGGAAGAAAAACCCATTCTCTGGCTTTCCCATGGCTTTTGAAGCTCCCTAAATTCCAGCTTGGTGCTACTCTTGGATTCTCTTCGGTTTCTTTTGTTTATTTGGACACAACTTCACGCCTGCAACCTTATTCTGTTCAACCACCAACGTAACAAGCAAGTTTTTTATGCATGATTTGCTCATTAGTGGCTGCTTCAAACACCCCATCTCCCAGTACATAATCCAATTTTAAGAATAATTGGGAAAATGATGTCGTGTAATTAGCATTCCGAAATCTGGTTTAATCCGTGCGTCTCTGGGTCAGCTGGGGAGAAGCAATTTCAATTAGTGATGAATTGCCTGGGCTGGGGGAGCAGGGAGGGGATGTTACACAACCCTCCAGTGTCACCTCCCACCGCGGAACCTCGGCCAGGATGCTCCAGGATCTTCCAGAAAACACCAGCCTGCCAGGGATTCGCTTGGCAGAGCTTTCCCCTTCGATTTATCTCAGATCTGTGAGGATCTGATCTTGCACCTTGGGAAGCTGGAGGGAGTTTAGCAATTCCCTTGGACCAAACTCCAATCCTGGCTTAATTTGGGTTGATGGTGGTTGGAGCTGGGCTCATTAGGGCTGCTCCATGTGTGTGTGTTTGTGTGCAGGCATGTGTGAAAGTGCAGAGCTGATGGGGATGCTCTGGCCACACACCAATCCCAGGAATGTCACACAAGTAAAATTCCCCTCCCCGGAGCCTCTTCACAGCCAGGCTGGGAATGCTCCTCCTCACTGACTCATTTGTGGCCCTGCACAAGGGGATGCTTTGGCCTGAGACGTTCCCCTACCAGGATAAGCATCTGGCAAAAAAGGAGGAGTGAAAAAAACTTCCAAGCAGACATTATTAAGGTTGGAAATACCCTTATAAACCTGTCCTGTTCGGAGAAATGGAGATTTTTATTGCTATGCAAATGGCTGTTATGTACAAGTCTTACAGTGCCTGCAGTGGAGATGAATCATTTAAATTGACTTAATCACTACATTTTCTCTTAAGGGGTTATCTGTGAATCTCATTAAGTACCAGTGCTAATGGCTGGCATGTTTAAGCCATTGTTTTAAAACTCAGAAGTCACCAAGTTTATGTCTGACAGAGAAACAAAACCCCAGGAACTTGACAGTCCGACTTTTTATTTTGGATGCTTCGCTTAATAACTCCTCGGAGAAAAAGAGTGACAGCACTGGGATTTGTGGTCTCACTTCGAGGTATTCCACAATTCATCCCGAGAAAGTCTCGGCATTTTCTTAAGCTATTTAAATAGAATGACTCGGGGCTTATAAGTGTCTCATTTCTAACTTGTTGCTCGTGCACTTTTCAGTCACACACACGGGGATGTACCTGGAGTTCAGACCGTGGAGAAGTCCCACTAACTCCCATTTTTCCATCCGTATTAGATTTAATTGTGCTGGCTAATACAAGGATTTAGGGGATCAGCTTGGGCAATATTTCTTAATGATATAAAGTAGCATAGGAGCACAGAGCTTGAAGCAGAGGATTGAATTCTCAGGCTTAATGAGATACGGGGCTCCGGCTTATCTATTCAGGCAGGGATTTTTATTGACAGCAGGAGCATGAATGCAAGCTTTGGAAATCAAGTGAATACAGCAGCTACCCAGAAGATCACCTTGACTGCAGCTCCTGCTGTCAGATGCCAAATCTGCCAGGAAGCTTCTGCATTATCCCCAGCCTCAGTCCAAATCTGAAATCCAAAGATTTGAACTCATCCCTCCCGTTTTCTTCCTCTGCAGAGCAGCTGGCACACGGACCTGCCTCTGTCCTCTCAATCTTCTTTTCCTTCCCTCAGTAATTTTCCACTTTGCACCCTCACACACCTTCTCCCCTCACTTGTTGCAATTGGTTTTATGCAAAATGGGCTTAATCCTTCCTGAGACACATCCCTGTGCCAGCTCATGGATGAAGGAATGCAGATATGGAGTATCACAGACTGGTGTGCATTGGAAAGGACCTTGAAGACCATTTCATTCCATCCCCTGCCATGGGCAGGGACATTTTCCACTATCCCAGGCTGCTCCAACCTGGCCTTGGGCACTTCCAGGGATCCAGGGGCAGCCACAGCTGCTCTGGGCACCCTGTGCCAGGGCCTCCCCACCCTCACAAGGAACAATTCCTTCCCAATATCCCATCTAAACCTACCATCAACTCATTATATTCTTACTGATCATAAGCATGGGGCTGTATTTTACAAACTCATCCGTTTAATATGGTGTCTCTACCCCAATAATTTTATTCCTGTGGTACCAGTGGGGCTGGTTTAGGCTTGGCTTAGCCTGAGGTGAGGATCTGGATCTCAGCAGGCCTGTGATGGGCATGGCACCTGCTCTTAGTGATGGGACAGTGAAATGGGGTGAAGCTGGGGGGTCCTGGGGGTGCTGAGCATCCTCTGCCAAGATCAGTGGGATCAGGACACGGCCCCAAAGGCACGGAGGGTGAGCGGGCCGCTCACAGCCAGGTTTTTATTTCTGGAGATCACACAGCGCTGCCAAACCTATCAAGAGATATTCAAGTACTACCAGTGCGCTCCTTCGTGGCTTTAAAACCGATGTGAATTTACATGCAAATGAGGTGCAGCCCTCCAGCTCTTGGCATTTTGCCACGGCAGCCTTTGCTATTGCCCCCGAGTAGCTCGTCTTTTATGGGAAAGCCATCAGTCATCCCACAGCTCCGGAGGAGGAGAATTTCCCTGCATGAGCTGCATAAAGATGGCACTGCACTCTGCTGTCCTACCCAGAGCAAAGGGATTCTGCTCCCAGCCCTTGGCTGGCTCATTGGTTCCTTTTCCAGCCTACTGAGCAACTGCAGAAATTGGATTTATAGGATTAAAACAATAGGGTGTTTTGGAACCGAAATTCAGCGTTCTCATGAATGTGCAAGTGATAATCCCTGGATAAAAAGTGGAGTTTAACTGTCCTGTGTACATTCCCTCTTTGCAAATATTGTATTTCTTCCCGTTTCACTGGCTACTGGTTACGTTTACTTCTCTGTAAAGAATATCAAAGAGAAAAGTAATTCTTGGGGGCAAAATCCCGGGCCTGGCCATCCCTAAAAAAATATTTGGCGGAAGAATAACTCTAGAAATTCCTCCTGTTTATGGCTTGATTGCTTCTTTTAGTGAAATGTTAATAATGCAGCAGTGGCCAGAGAGGGTCGATAATGAGCTAATGTGTATTTATGGGCTCTGTGTCCAAATGATCCTTAGTGCATAGTTATTTGAAAATAAATAGTGTATTGATTGAAACAGCTACAGGACAAAATGGGCTTTCAACACGTGGGCAGAGCTGATAATTACTTGGAATATTTTTCCTTGTTGTTAATATATCAACGAGTTTATTTTTAGTTCTTTTGTGTAGAAAGGCAAATCCACTCAGAACAATATGGTAATTTTTTAATAGTTTTTTGGGGGGTTTTTTTATGTAAGGGTTTTCTGCATCCGTTTGAAAATTCTGTGATGAAAATATAATATTCACACCTATTTCCCATCACTGGGATATCTCCATAGTCTCATTTCAACACAGTCAATACCACTTTGAAAGAGGTTTTAAATGGCATTTAATGTAGCCACACTACTAATATTCCATTAAAACCACATAACCTCCTGTCAGGGGAAAAGTCAACAGAACGAGCTGCAAGTAGTGGAATTCATAGAGTTCAATATCCAGCTCTTAAAACCCTCAAGTTCTGGGGGTGAAGTCTTTGTGGCCATATTTTTGGGGAAATAAATGTAAATTAGGTGAAAGATGAAAAAAAGCAATGAAAAACCCATGAAAAGAACAAAGCAGGGTTATCAGAAGAAGAGATTCCCCTCAGTGATTCCATGGATCCCGACCCCATATTCAGTTTTCCTTGAATTCTAAAGCCAACATATAAAATTCCTATGCAGAGGAAGAGCTGATGTAGCTTATTGGGTAAATATCTGATTAAAAATTTAATTCACTTCTGAAAAAGCTGGAATGGGTTGAAAATTTGGAGTTCCAAGTGGGAAGTATAGCGACAACGTGCTTGTTTCTTTCATCCCCAAATTATCCATGAAAAATTAAAGGTTATTTTTAAAACATGAAATAACTCTCTTCCGAGCTGCAGGCAGTAGAATTGGGCTTTCCCCGAATATCTGGGATGCTGAGATGTTTGAACCAAATATTTGGTATTGATATTTACCTATGAAATACTCATCCCAAATATTTGGTGTTGACTCTTGCAGAGGGATGTAAATATTGACCTGCAGAGCCAATCTGGGGATGAAGAAGATACTTTGTCTGTTTTGTCTTACAGTCAGCAAACACCACAATCCCCCACATCATTGCCCAGCCCTTGGATTTTGCAGTTTTGCAGAAAAACGCAGATTAAGGAAGTCTGAGGATGTGTTCACTGTCCACAAGGCCAAAATGTAACACATCCTCCTCCACTTGCCTTTGCCCTTTTGGTTTTCAGATCATTTTCGGTGAGGTCACAGCTAAGAAAACACATTATTGTCTCCTCTAGGCACTTTTTAAAAGTGCCATTAAAATCTGTAGCGTTCTGTCCCGTGGCCTCGTCTATAATTCATAAGTATTTTGTAGTTGTGATCTTTTATATTAAGAACTTCCAAACCCCCTAAACTATCAAGTTCAATCCCACTTAATTGCCTGCCTGCAGCATCAGAAAGCAAAAAAAGATGAATCATTTATTCATTTATAAACCCTCTCTCCGCGGCACATCCCAGCTTTGTAGATTTAAGAACAACTTTCCTAATACCTGTAAGTTTGAAATGAAAATGTTTATAACACAGAGCTATAAGCACTTACCAGGCAATTGAGGTATTTTTCCTTTTGAATGTGCCATTTTGGTAATTCAAAGGCCAGCTAATGGGTTTTTTTGGGTAGGAAGGAGCGGGGTTAGAGGGCATTTGTTGAGGCGGTTGTAAAGCCAACCTAGATTCTGTAATTGCCAGTGCAAGCCTGCCCGCAGCAGCTGCAGCACTCCAGCTCTGTTTATTGATCCCTGTGATTCAGTGTTTGTGCTCATGGGCATAAGTCAGCACTTTCAGCAGATCAGCTGAAGGATCAATCGCTCCTTCCCCCTCCTGATCCATTTTAATTGGGGTATCAAAGGTGCTGTAATCCTTTCTCAGGTTGGGAGATGTATTTGAAGCCGGGACAAAGCCGTGCTGTAAAAAGCAGAGAGGTTTCCCTATGCAGATCTGAAGGAAAACCTCCTCATTCCAGGAACCCACCCCAAAGCAGCAGCCAGCGATGCTGAGCTCGCTTTAAATTGTTACAGCAACCAACTCAATAAATAAAGTGGTTCACTTCCCTCACCTCTCCCTTGGCAGCAGTGCAGGGCTGAAAGGCAAACTGCAGGACAATGGTGCTCTGGGGAAATTATTAAGTTCAGACTCAGAGTCTTTATTTTGACATTCAGGAACAAGCCAGAGTGCAGACATGTTACCAGGCATGTGAGGGCTGAGCTCATGTGAACTTGAGCCGTGTCTTTTTCTCTTTTGAAAAAAAAATTCTCTTTTGAAAAAAATTCTCTTTCTTTCCATCACTGTGTTTAACCAATGAGAAATAATTCCAAGGGAAAGGAAAAAAGATTCCCAGAACAGCTGCTGGCTGCTGCACTTAATGGAGAGGTGTAATTAGAGAGTTGGGAGAGCAGCTTGTCAAAATCCAGGATTGCTCTGTGGTGCGACTGGGGGGGTTTCCACTTTGGTTTAAAGCTTTGTCACCTCTGCTTTTAGCTATGCAAGATATTAAGGCTCTCACATTCTCTGTGGAAGGTTGGTCTGTAGCTTCTGAGGATTTCCTGGGAGATATCCTATGGAAAGGGCACGAATCTTATGGAGAGAGCAGGAGCCATGAAGAGAGGTGCAGGGAGAAAGGAGATTTCTCCAGGGCTGCTGCACTGGTGCACATCAAGAGAATGCTCTTGAGACTGTTTGGAGTGACTTCTCCCACCTGAGTGTCCTCCATCCTCTAGTCTCAAGAACTCTTCCAAGGAAGTTGAAGCTGATAAATCCACATGCTGTGGGCTTTCTTCCCTTTGAAGGAAACATCTTGCCCTCAGGCTAACGCTGCTCCTCACAGACAACCTCCTTCCTGGGGAACTCAGAAATGGCCCTAGAGAACCAAGAGAGGAATTTTATATGAGGAAGACCTTAGAAAATTTTAGGCTGCCCAGCTGGCACTCGAGCTGGCCCTAGAGAACCAAGAGAGGAATTTTATCCGAGGAAGACCTTAGAAAATTTTAGGCTGCCCAGCTGGCACTCAAGAAGTGGAAGAAGGACAGAAGAAACCACAGCTGCTCTTCCTCCTGTTGGGCTGCAAGCGAGAGGTGGGGAGAGCCAGGTGGAGACCTTGATCCAGAGAGGAACTGCTTTAACAGATGAGCCACAATTCAGGCATTTCACGGGAGAGGTGCAGAGTTTCCCCCAGGGTCACAGCTGGGTGGGGAGGGCAGACCCTGCTGGCAGGAGGGGTGGGATCCTGCCTGTCCCCATGCACAGGAGGACAGCGAGGGGCTGCCACACCGCCACCTCTGCCCTGCTGCCAGCGGGAAGGTGAAGGGAGAGCTCCCTGCCCTAATTAATTTAGAGTGGCCTGCAGATCAATCAGGGCTGCAAATGCATCCCTTGGAGCTTGGAGTTTGCATTCCAGGCACATATTTATCCAGTGCCTGTAGAGCAGGCTCCAGCAGCACTGGCTCTCGGCAAGGGCAGGTTCTCCTGGCTCCTGCTGAGCGTCCCGTGCCTGGCACAGGTGGAAAACCAGTGCTTGGGACCTGCTGCAAGCTTCATTCCTGACTTACTCAGGAGGAAATGAATTCTCGAGGCCCCTACAAGAGGCTGCTGGTGAAGGGGGAGCCCAGGCAGCTGCTGCTTCTCTGGGCATCCCTGTATTCCAGGGAAAATGCTGCTCCAGCACCCGCAGATTCATGGATGATTTCAGCTTTCCCTGGGCCATAAAGGACATAGATATGGAACCTCAAGCTAGAAGGAGAAAGGGGGGTGGGATTTTTTAATGTGTGTTTCACCAGGGTTTATTTTCTTTGAGAATTGGGGACGATGTTGCATTTTGACTGGTTCAGAACAGTTTCATGCTGTGCTGTGGGAGCAGAGAGATGTGAACCAGAAGCAAAACTGTGCTCAGAGGTGCTCAATATCAGACCTGGAGACCCTCACACAAAGCATAAACATAAAGCATAAACACAGGTAATTCTGAATAAATGGGTTCCTCAAATTTTCCTTCAAAACTGGCAAATTGTCCTAATTTAATTTTGCATTTAACTGCAGCCTCAGCACTGGACTCGTGTTAGTGATCTTAGATTAAAAAGGCTTCTGTCTACACAAATTGGGTAGCACATCCTGCCACCCTATTTACACCCACAAACAGGCAAAGACTCGGCATCTTCTTAAATACAATTGAAGTGAAGTTTGAAGTGGTGAATCCCTGACAGGAATTTGTGAAGATGGGAGCCCCGAGTGGAAAAAGGTATCTGGGTAAATAAAATAATTAGGGGAAAAAGTGTCAGCACACGAAGCAAGGGAGGGACAGAATAAGAGAGGCAAAGCAAAATGCAGCTTGGCTGGGCTGGGAACACACAGCAGGTGTTTGGACAGCAAACAGGCATTAGTGGATGATTTTATGGCAAGCCTACAGTGAAATGAGGGAGGGCTGCAGATGGAGGTGAACTGATGGACAAAGAGAGGTGCCTTTAAAAATTAACATGCACAGAAAGAGGGGATTGGAGGCAGAGCTGCCGTGAAACTGCAGAGATGGATGGATGGAGAGGCACCGGCAAAGAGGAGAGTGCTGGGGAAGAAGGAGGGGAAGTGGATCACAGACTCCCTGTGGAGAAAGCGATTATCACTTTCAGATAACTTTAACAGTCCGAGTCCTTGAGATGTTGTTATCAGGAGAGGGAGCTTGAAATGCAGCCCGAGATAAAGAGAAGGGGAGCTGTGACACGAGCGGTGTAAGAGCATCCACCCCATCCTGAGGAGGCTCAGCTTGGATCTGCTGCTCCTGGGTGTCAGCCCCAGCTCCAGAACCCAGCACAGTCCTGGGGCAGATTCTCGCTGTGTTCTCTGACTAAACTTCCCGGGTTTGCAGTTTTCCTATGAAAAACGGGATTTGGGCAAGTGACCTGGAAGTGGTAGAGGACAGAAATGTCCTTTACCTGCTTAGCAACTAAAATCCAAACTGTTTGCAAAGGTCTCTATAAGACTCTTTTCCTTGCTTTACATAGCTGATTTATGTATCTATATCTATCTATATATATGTAGTTGAAGTTTATAACAGAGATATAATTTTATAAATATAAATTATACTACTGTAAACTGTATTCTGGTACCTCTGCCCTATCATTTAATCCTCTGATGGATTTATTGCCGACTTATTGCTTATTATTTTGCCTGCGGTGCAGGCATTGCTTATTTTCCCTTTCTTTTCTCACGGATGTGATGACCCCAGCTATTTTCTCACCTATAATAGCATTCATTTCTTCTCCCCTACCTGATGCATCGGGAATCAAAAACGTGATTGGGAAGCAATCAGAGAAAAAGCACTCTGTGGGTTAAAGGAATGGCTCTGCCCGGTGGCTGTGACCCTCCTGCTCCCGGTGTTTGGTGTCCCGCGGGTTGTTCCCATTAGGAACAGAGGGTGCTGATGGAGTTGTGCCATCCTCTGATGAGCCCCTTTTGTTTCCAGGGAATGTTCCCACTCCCATTTCCCTGGGCTGGAGTTGTAGGAGAGCCCTCACCCCCCTGACGCTCCCGACTCACTGTTCAGTACCAGCAATGTTTTCTTCCCTTTATCTCCTCTGGGTGATGCCTCCTTGCTGCCTTTTCTTGCTGTTTCTCTGCTTTTGTCTTTCTTTCCCTCCCAAAGCAGCCTGGAACTCTTTGCCCCTGTGTGTGCAGGGAGGCTGCTGCTCATGGATTACTGAGACAGCTCCTTGTGTTATTTTTCTAAAAGAGAATGTGGTTTTTTTCAAACTAATGAGTTAAACCAGAGTTAATCCAAGTGACAGGAACAACCTCTCTGCTTTGGTACCTGATCATTGCACCTTGTTACAGGTGAGCCCCTGGTGAGAGCAGAAGGGTTTTAGTGCTTCTTCCTTTAATTTCATAGAATCACTGAGTGGTTTGGGTTGGAAGAGGCCTTCAGGCTCATCCAGTCCCACCCCTGCCATGGGCAGGGACACGTCCCACTATCCCAGATATTCAGCTGGAACACCAGCTCTGTATCTCCCTTCTTCCCAGTTTCTGGCTGAAATGGTTTGATTATTTTGTGGTTTTTCTGCTCTTTCTTTGCGTGAGAGTTTGACAGCTGTACCAAGGAAAAAACAACTCGAGGGTTTAGGTGTTGCAGCCTGTTCTGAATGTGATGAAGTCCAGGATCAGATGCTCCTCACCTGGTTGTGATGTGTGCCATGCTCCTGCCGTGGTTTCTGCTGGGAAAAAAGAATAAAATAGGAAAAGAAATAGTTGAAAATAAGCAGCGCTAAGCAGCTAGGAAGTTAAAATGCTCATTTTAAAGAGTGGCTCATGTTTATTGTACAACAAAGAGGAAGAACTCCTTTAATTATTATTAACAATTGAGAGCAGATTAGACCAAAAATACCCAATTACCACTTTCTCTAATCCACCTCTAATTGTGTACCGAGCTATCAAGGAGCACTTAAACCCCAAAAAGCCTCAGTAAGAAGCAGAAGGCAATTGTCTGCTTCAGCATCTCTGACAGTTGGACGTGGAAGTCATCCAGCTCCAATTGTCTTTTATTCCATCCTTCCAGTGCTCTTCACAGCCCTGCAACAGTTTGGGGAGTTAAATGGGGTGCAGCCAAACACCCAAAACGCAGGAGCTGCCACTGAGGAGGAAATTTATTCCAGGGGGAGAGCACTGAGTTCGTCCTTCTCTGGGTTTGTGCAGCAACAGAACATCTTTCGGTGTTATTAAAACACTTCGCCTGAAAAAAATGTGGATCTGATTACTGCTAGTTTGCATTCCTTTTTCCTTAAGTTTGGAGAAGGCAAAGCTCTCCAGTGAATTAATTAATTTCACTCCATTTTGACAGAGTGCTTAAATCAGCTCAGAAGTGCCACAGCTGAGTAAACCCAGCTCGCAGGCCCTGATTGCTTCTCTTGGAAGGCCCTGCTCAACACCAGCAGCAGCTGAAACAGAGCAGCCAGGAGAAGCACTTCATTAAAGAGCTCTTACAACACTGCCGCAGCCTGGGCTGCTCTTACAAGAAATTGAGGTTTTGAAGAGCGATACGGAATTTTTTTCTTTCCATTTGTGCTTTCCTGATCCCATGGAAGATGTTCTGCTGTGTCCCAGATCTGATCCCTCTTTAGATCTCCAGCCCCATGTGCATCCACAGCAGGTTTGCATCCCACAGACACAAGTTTGCAGCTGCTTTTTCCTGAGGCTGGAAGTTATTTTGTTGGCATGTAATTAAATTGAGATATTTAAATAACCTGAAATGTTCAGAACTTGTATGATTGAGATGTCTCCCTCTCACACTTTGTGTATTTATAAAACTATATATTGTAATTATATATGTTATATATAAAATATATCTCACAGTTAGCCCTCCAAAATATATTTCCCTCTCGAAAGGTCCATCAGCCTTTCCTGTGACAACCTGGCATGAAATTTGTCCCAAAGAAAATGTACATTGCAAACCTTCATTACAAATGTACTTATCCATGAGATGTCCTGACAGGCTTCCAGAACAAAAGTGTTTTCCCATATTGATCCAAGTGGACACAATCTGTGGGCCAGCTCCTGTGAAATATGGATTCCTTCCTTGCCTGCCATTTAATAATTTTTTTTTTTAAGTGCAGCAGGATTTTAAGATGGAGTCACAGATCCTTAATTCCCACACCAGCTATTTTCGCAGGCTTTGTCGTGAGACAAAAATTTAAATGCAGTCACCTACAGCTTGGAGATGGGAACTGCATTTGTGTTCTCCTTATCACTGCTGTGTTTTCCCAAATTCCAGCTCATAACCACAGCCATCAACCTCATCGACCTGGCTTAAGGTTTGATCTTCTAGAGACCTGCCCTTCTTGTGACCTCTCCAGAAACAACACCCTCCCCTCTGCCATCAGATAAACTTCGGTCATCTCCCAGCTCCCTCTTCCCTCCTGAATTATTTACTGAGTCATGAATTTCTTAGAAAATCAGGCAACAAGACACGGAGAAGTGAAGAGAGCCCTTTGTAAGTTTGTGTCTGGGAATTAATTTGCTGCCTTGGATTGGGAAATGGCCAAAGGGAAGATGTGAAACCCCACACACGACACAATGAAATTGCTTCTTGTTGCTCCTTGTTTCAGGTCAGGCAGGTTATTGTGCCTGGAAATTTCTTTTCTACAAGATCCAGTTGCTGCAGAGGATGAAGTAATCAAAGCCTTGGGAGCCTCAGCAATTTACATGGAAAAGCAGAGATGATACAGGGTCAGGACCTCACATCTGCTGCACTCGGGCCAAAGTTGCACCCAGGATGGCTTTGAAAAGGTTCTGTCTAAAACAGACCCACAGAAGCAGTTTAGCAGCAGGAAACTGTGATCAGAGGGAAGAGTGCAGGGTGCAGTCCTGGCCTTGCTCTGAGGCTTCATGGCAGCATCTGCATTTTCATAATACTATTTGGAATAAAAGAATAATCATTTCTGGGTTCAGGCTGTAATGGGAGAACTGAACAGCACAGGTAATTGTAAGGTTGTGATCTAAAGCTATTCCATTACCTAGGCAATTCCAAAGTTCTAGTGGCCAAACTGCATGTTTTAGCTCTTCTTTATTTTTAAAATCATATAGAATTGTGTTAGAGTTCAGTGCAGCCTCCCATGCTGTGAAAGTGAGGATTTCAGAGCAAACCAAGTGGATCTGTGGGTTTCCAGGATGGAGGGCAGAGGAGCTGGGAGATGGGCAGCCTGGGAGGCTTTGCCATCCCCATCCTTGGGATTTCAAGGCCTGCTGGGGGAAAATCCTGAGCCAATGTGTGGGGGTTGAATCTGAACCCTCTCGAGTCCCTTCCCGCTGGGGAATCTTGGGATCCTGTGAACTGTTTTATGGATATTGTAAAACTCGCTATTAATTCATGTGTACCGCTGTATTTATTTTTTTTTTTCCGACCTCTGCGAGCCCTGAATGAACCCGTGAAAACGTGAAAGGGAAAACATCAAATTTCTCCTGTCTGAAATGATCTGTTTATTTTGCTGTGGCTGCCAAAGTGAGAGGCACAGTCCCATCTGTCCTGCAGCAGTGGCCAGGCTTCCCAGCTCATCGGGGCAGGCACTGAACAGAGACTGCAATGGAGCACTGCCAGAGAATGGAAGGCTGAAGTAAAAGCTGGGAAAACATGGGTGACCCTCACAAAACCTGAGGGAAATACAAGGTCACTGTGAGGATCACAAGAGCTGTCCCAGGACTTCAGTTCCTGCAGCATTTTCGAGGTGTTTGGTGTTTTATTCTCTGCAGGAGTGACAGCAGAGGTGACCTCTGAGTGAGGCCTCGAAGGAGGAAAATCAGGGCTCCCTTTAGGCTCTGAGAGGGGAATTGTTTCAGTCCATTAAGCCTGGCATGGAATGCAATTCCAAACAGGGAGGGGTGACCTGGCAGCAGCCAGGGCTGGGCCAGGATCAGCCTCTCTGGGATGGTTTGTGTTGGAAGAGCAGGGAAGAGCAGGGAAGGGATTCTGCAGGAGCAATGAGGCAGAAAAAATGATCTGTGAAGAAGGATGGCTGTCAGTGAGGTGGTTTGGGAATTGTCGGGGTCAGGGAGAGATTCCTACCAGCCCAAGACACAGGTTAATCAAGATCAAGATGAGCACTTTGCAATGTGCAATTAAAAAGCACAAGGGAAGACCTTAGAAATGTGCAGGAGAAAGCACAGAATTTGCTGTGACTCCAGCAGAACTTACATCAAACGACATAAAAAACCTGTCTCTTCTTTGGGGGTTGGAATGAGATGATCTTTAAGGTCCCTTCCAACCCAAACCATTCTGTGATAAATCCAGATAATCCTACTTCTGGGAAGCAAAGGCACTGTTAAGTGGTTGCATCTATCTAAGAGACCATAACTTCATCTCTCTCTCTTTATTCCCATTAAAATATTTGGGATAAACTGTCAGTGGGACAATACTGAGGATACAATCCCAGCACTGCTAGTCAGGACCCATGGACAGCACAGCCAGGCACAGAATACATCTCTATTTTACTTCTTGAACCCAATTAATACCAAATGGTTTGTTAGCAATTAAAAAGCTGATGTTTACATATTAAAAATGTTTGGGAGATAAATATTAGAGGAAATAGAGGCCATTACAGGCACTTTCTCTTGGCACATCGCTTTATTAATCTCTTTATTATGAGAAACAAAAATGAGGGAAGAAAGCAAAAGCTTTTTCTTGGTGCAAATTGGCCACAAAGTGAATCTTAATTTAAGAGGTGGGCTGGACCTGGGGTACAGAGGAGCTGCTCTAGGCTGGGCAATACAGACAGATCTTCATAATAATCCCTGCTGCAATAACAAAATCTGTAATGAAGAATTTAGGTGGCCTGGTTTTTAGTTACAAAAAGGAAAGGATGCTTCAAAGTCTTTAGGACACTTGCAAGCAAATTCTCGTTTCTCTCTCCTACCTTGAATATGATGTTGTCCTTTAGCAGAGTTCTCAGGAAATTTAATATGAAACCTCCTCCCTTATTCCTTGTCCCACATCAGCAGTTCCTCTGAAGTTTCCTTGGCCATCAGGTGGTGGATGTCAGATGAGGAATTGGACTCTCCATGTCCTATTTCTGCAGCTGAAGGCAAATTTTCTCACCTCTTACCTACCACCAGCTTTGAAGTTTTATTCTTTAGTGGTGGTTTCCCAGAGAAGCTGTGGCTGCCCCATCCCTGGAAGTGCCCAAGGCCAGGTAAAAGAGCCAAGATTTCACCTGTGTTGTAGCAGATATTTGGGAAAGGAACCCTTCCCTGCAGTAAAATACTTCACCAAGGCTTAGAGTTTTAAAATTTGTGCAACAAGTATTTGAAGTTACCAGTGGCTACTTATGTTCTTTAAATGATGGTTTTCACAGAACCACTTCAAAGAACTTCTAATTGAAGTTTAGAGAAGCAGCAATGATAAGGAATTACGACGAGAAGAAACCATTGTGGGAAAAAGAATCATAGGACAGCTCCTCTCGCTGTTGCTGTGGGGATGTTTATCAGGGAGACATTCACCACCCACATTTTCTGGGTGATTTTGCAAAAATTGCATTGCCACTCCCTTCTTCTTTTGCCACAAATCCAAGTTTTACATCGTTTATTGAGAACATACAGAAATTTCAGCAGCCTGGTCTGGTGAGAGGTGTCCCTGCCCGTGGTCTTTGAGGTCATTCCCAACCCAAACCTCTGTGGCTGCTAAAGGGTTTGGAATTTAGGATCCTCAGCTGGGTCCACTGGTGGGAATTCATCTCTTGAAAACCCTTGCCTGCCACAAAAGGAGCTTTTTAGAAATTCAGTACTGGATTGCAGCCAAAAGGGCTCTGATATGTGTTGAAAACAACGCTGGGTCTCTGCTTTTTCCTCTGATTTTAGTGTAGCTGAATGTGCTCAATATTTTTAATGCCATGTTCTACTGTAGGGGGGAAAAATGTTAATTACACTCTGGACAAATATTTAGTCACTTTATGTAAAACATCTGAAACGTGAGCCAGCAAGCTGTCCCCCCAAATCTGATTATCAGGACTGTTTTCCTGACTTTCTAACTTCAATTATTCCCTCATCGTTGCACTGTTCTTCCTGAATGCATGGATTACACCACGGGACAGAAAGTAAGCTCTGGTTTAGTCAAGGGAAAAATCACACAAGTGCTTTTATTGCGTGTCTTTACAAGCAGAGCCACTTCCTTTCCAAAGTGCCTTCATACCCACTACAAACATAGAGAAATTATACAAAACCAGGGCTATTTATTAACACAATATTTTCTTTTCCTTGATCCAGTGCTGCTGCAAAAACCCCATCCTCGCTCTTAGGTTTAAATCGTGCTTTAATTAGGTTGTTCTAAAGTCACCTGTGACTTTATTAATCTTGCACAAACAATAGTTGCTTCCTGTAGGTGGTGGCTGGAGAATAGTGGTTTGTATTTGTTCTAAACTGCTTGTTTTGTTAAATGAAGTGCTTGAACTAATTAAAGACATTTTTGGGGATGTCTCAGCTTTAGCCTAATGAAGGAGAGGCACAAGAAGGTGCACACAGACACTTCTTATTGCCCATAAATCTGTTCTTATTGCAACTGTAAACTCTGCAATGGAGTTTTATGGCTCCCATTCCATCGAAAACTGTAGAGGTTGTTACTGATGCTGGATATCTGAATAAAAGCAGTTTTGAATTTTGGGTTTGATTGCTTTTACTTGTGAATTATGCTGAAGCTGCTGTAGTCATTATCTTAAAAACTATTTAATTAAATGTAAGTATCCAGCTGTGTGTATTTTCAAAGAGCCAAAGTGCTCTAAGATCTTCAGCAGAACAGTAATATATATATATATATTTATGTTTCACAGGGTTTGCAAAACCCTTCCCTCAGTTTTCATAGAATTTCCCCACTTTGGGGTATTTCATTTGCAGCTTTAATGATTGGTTTCGTCTCCCTTTCTTGTGTGTAATTTGAATTTTTTGAAATAACGAGCAGAAATGAAGGCCAGGGCTCAGCAAGCACAATCAGTGTGCAGCAAACCCGGGGCAGAGAGAGGAGCAGGGACTCCAATCCTGCTCTGCCTTCGAGTCTGCAACACCCTGACTCTTCTGGCCACCAAACCTGAGCCTTTTTTCCTCTTGATTTTCCGTCTCTCCCAGTCATAATTGCGTTTCTCCCTCTCTGAGAGATCATTGTTCTCCTTCCTCTTTCACTGCAGTCCCCAGCTCTGTGCCAGGTCCATCCCAGATCCCCGTCCAAGTCGCTCTCCTCTCACTCCCTGTTGTTTTTTCCTTTCTCACAATTATCCCCTATTTTTCCTGTCTATGTATCTGCCTTTCCCTGCCCACCTTTAATTCATGTCTTGACTCCCTCATTTGTCAGTGTCCTTAATCTTTTTCTTCTCTGGGATGAGCTTATCTCTTCCCTCACCTCCCTTCCCCCACCTGATTTCTCAGGAAATCTGTCTCTTCATTGCCCCTCTTTTTTTTTTCCCCCATTCCAGGGGCATCCAGCCCCTTCACTCAGCCAGTCCCAGTTCCCCTCCTGTATCCACACAGGAATCTCTGCAAATCCTCAGCCTGTTCCACACCCCACCAGAGTTCAGCTCAGGCTGCTGCCCAGACTTCAGCCGTGCCTCCGAGTTAATGATGTGAATTAAGGAGTCAGCATTAACTTGGAATTTTCTGGCTTTTGACTTTTCTTTTCACAGCTTGACGTTTTTGTAATGCTCTGTTATTCTGAGACTTCAAAAAAAAAACAAAAAAAAAAAAACCCCAGATGGGGAATAATGTGGCAGCAGAACGTGTTTTGGCAGTTCTGCCACAGCTCCCTGGGATGGTTACTGGGGTTGTCCTGGAGCGTTGCCCCTCCTGGTGCCACGTGCCAGAAGAGGCACCATTTGGTGTCTTAGAATCTCAGGATTATTTAGGGTGGAAAAGACCTCCAGGATCATCGAGTCCAAGCTGTGCCCAATCCCCACCTTGTCCCCAGCCCAGAGCTCTGAGTGTCCCCTCCAGCCCTTCCTTGGACACCTCCAGGGATGGGGATCCCACCACCTTCCTGAACAGCCTGTTCCTAAGCTTCCAATCCTTTCCATGGAGAAATTCCTGCTGATATCCACCCTGCCCCTCCCCTGGCCCAGGCTGAGGCCGTTCCCTCTCCTCCTGTCCCTGTTCCGTGCGAGCAGAGCCCGACCCCCCCCGGCTGCCCCCGCCTGTCAGGGAGTTGTGCAGAGCCACAAGGTCCCCCCGGAGCCTCCTTTTCTCCAGCCTCAGCCCCTTTCCCAGCTCCCTCAGGACTTCTCCAGCCCCTTCCCAGCTCCGTTCCCTTCCCTGGCCACCCTCTAGCCCCTCAATTTCCTTTTTTAAGCGAGGGACTCCTAACTGGGGACAGGATTCAAGGTGTTGAGTAGAGAGAGAAAATGCTGAGAGTCTCATCCCAAAGGCAGCTCAGCCACCTCGGGCAGGTGCCACCGTGGGGAGGTGGCAGTTCTAGACAGGTGTCCCAGAAGGGAACACGTTCCCTGCCAGTGGTGCCAAGGAACAATGGAAAAAAGGGAAATAAGTGAGGTGACAAGCTGGGAAACAGCCAAGAGGGAAGGGTCAGCCCCCGGGCAGAGCAGGGAATTGATTCACTCCTCTCCCAGATGCATCTCACCGATTTCCTGCAGCACCTTGACAGGAAGCAGATACTACAGTGATAGCTAATTTAAAGGTATCAATAGACAGTCACACTCCAATCTCCTGAATCCCAAATCTTTCCCGTGGTCACACCATCACCCTGTCCCTCCCCAGGCACAGGATATGCTGAGGCTGGGTGGTATTACACACGTCTGCTCTGACCTGTGACAGATTGGGGGCCTGCAAACCATTTCCAAGGTATTGCATGACTTTGTATATCCCAGGAATGATTTCAGGCAATTACATACATGGGTGCAGCTTTGCACAGCTGCATTTTTCATGAGCAGTGGAGATTCACTCACTGTATCCTGCAGGGCAGTGCAGCTACCCCATAACCACATCCCACCTCAGCTGCCTCGAGGAGACAAATGGAATTAAAAATGCTTGATCTGAGTGGAATTCCATCATCTGGATTTTTAAAATAGAGTGGAATTTGCTGCTGGGAGGTGCTTAGGGAGGTGGTTTAGTGGTGGATGTGGCTATGTTGGGTTAATGGTAGGACTCGATGGGTTTGGAGTCTTTCCCAACATTAATGATTCTGTGATCTCAGAAAATGTATGATAACGTAATCAGGGGTTAAAGAGTTATTGGATCCCCCTGAGATGCAGATAGAGAGATACAGTTCATGTTGTGACCAGCACACCTTTAATCTAAAACTATTTCAGAAGTTCCATTGGTGTGGATTTTCGCTCTGCATTTGCAGGGAAGCTCCAGCCCGGGTTAATAACACAGTGGCAGCACTTCACAATGCTCTCCACCATCCAGAAGTAGCTATTAAACTGTCAACAGCACTAAAAGATGATATTTTGATGGCAATGGATAGGAACCCCATCTCCCTACTCAACATTTCTGCAGCTTTCAAGCACAGTCAAGCAGAATTTGTCACTGCCTTGCATATGTGACACTGTCTGAACAGGGAGTCTGAGCTACAACTCTGTCGATAAAAATTCTGGTTTTTATTCCAGGCAAAACTCCTGTAGCACCAACAGACAGCAATTCCCTTTGCCTCCTGTGTGCCCCTTGCACTCCTTGCTGTTCAGCATCCACCTGGAGACCTGTGGAGGGGTGGCAGGACATTGCCAGCTCTGCCATGGACCTGCATAATCCCCTGGCCCAGCTGCAGCCAGAGATATCATTTTATGCTCAGAATGAGGAGTGGATTTGGGCTCGCTGCATCCTGCTGGGAAATGCTTCCAGGGGCTGCCTTGGCCAATATCTGCCTGGCTATCTTCTCCCTCGCAGCCTAACCTTTCCTTTTGTGCTGCACGTGTCCTAAAGGACATTTCCAGCATTCAGTTCAGGTGCAAACACAGCTTTTTGGCCGTTGTCACAAGTCCTCCATAGGAGGGGGTGACCTCAGCAGTGATCTCTGTAATCACCAGCTCCAAAGTGCACCTGCAATCTGGAAGGAACAGCAGATTCTGGCTTGTGCCAAAATCCAGCAGATAATCACAAACCCTTCTGTCCTTGCTGCAGTTTTAAGCTGGTGATCCAAGTCTTAAAAGTCATTCAGTCCCATCTACACCAAACACTGAATAAAGCTGTGTTTTTCTCACTCTAAACCTGTCTAGAGCCAGAATATTAGAGGCAGAAATAAGCCTTACTTACAATTCTCAGGCAAAATCAAATTATTTTGTGTCCTTGTGTCCCAAGTTGTTTTTCTTTCTTATCCTAACTGGAATAATGAGAAAAAGGTGGGAGGAAAAGTGCATCCACCTGGGCTGTTCCAGAAAGGCTCAGCAGCAAACATTTTGAAGTCTGCCATGAAACATTCATCAGCTTCATTTGCATTACAATGTCATGGTTCTTTGGGTGAAATCCTGAAATCTTTGCAATTTCTTTTTGGATTTAAAGATTGCTGAAATCACCGCATGCAGCTGATAGGAAGGTGCTGGAGACTTCAGTGACCGACAGGAGCACAATGCAACACTGAAAGGATTTAAAGGAATCTGCTCTAATGTTCTCTGCATTTTAAGTTCTGTAACTTTTTGTTGTTTGTTTGGCAAAAGCGTATTTTCTAGAAAGGTATGTAAGAAATGCAGAGGTCACTGGTGTACTCAGAACATTTTTGTAGTAGGTAATCACTGTCTCCAAAGAAATATCCACCTCAGAAGTACTTCGAGGTATTTTCTCCTTGACGAGCCCTTGGTGCTCTGTAATCCAATTAACTCTCAGTATCCTTCTGGACAGCAAACCAGGTTGAATCACATATTTTTAATTTTCTTTAGTGAGTTCAAATAATTCCTGAATAGTGTTTTTCTACAGTTCTGTTTAGAACATGAATACCAAAATTAATGCAATATTCCAGTGCTGCTCTTTGCAATATCAGAGAAAATGATATCAATCTTTCTTTATCCCACTAAGGCATTATATAACTACACAGGTAAATGATTAAAAATCCTTCGTTGTGTTCAATCATTAGTCTTGTGATCAATTATCAGAAGGATGATAATTAAATTGTTCTTAATTCAGTTATTGATGATTTCTAGATGGTAAACCTCAAGGAGAGGAATGGTGCTACTACTGATGATTATATAAACTTGCAATAAAAATTAAAATACGACACTAAAAAGTATCACCTTCAAAACATGATTTCAAAAATAACACTGCAACGTATTGTTAAGTAAATTATGAATTTGCTGCTTTTTTTCCCCCTCTCATACTTAGAACAGGAACATTTTGGCAAACAGGTGTTGGCTACTTAAAAGACCAGGAGGTCATTACAGAAATATGTGCGAGCAGCATATTTGGACATTTCCTCTTAACTTCACTCCAGAACACTCAGAAACAGGGACATTTACATTTAAACAAAGAGGGATAGTCAATACTTAAATCGAGAAAATGAACTGTTCATACCGTGCCTTTATAACCAAACAGCCAAGGCTGAAGGGGCACAACTCGGACACAAATTCCCCCCAATCAGCCTCAATAAATCCGCAGATTTCGCCTCCCCAGAGTTTTTAAATCAGTTTTCCCCGGGCACAAAGCACCCAGTGAGCGGCTCTGCCGCCGGAGCAGCAGCAGCTGCTGCGGGCGCTGGAGGGTGAATAATTGATGTCCTGGCACGCAGGGCTGGCAGTCCCTGGCTGTCCCTGTCACCAGCCCGAGCGGGGCTGGCCGGGCAGAGCATCCCTCCGGGAATGCCCTCGGGAGCGGCTCCGGCCCCGCGGCTCCAGGGGACAGCGGAGCGCTCCCGGGACGCGCAGCGCTGGGGCAGCCGCGGCTACCGCACCGTGAGCTGCCCTGCCCGGAGGAGAACCTGCTTTTTGGGTGAGTTTGGGCAACTCTGGGGCTTTTCCGAGCCTGCCGCCACCTCCTTTCTCTTTCTAAAAGTAGTTCTTTTTGGGTTTAAAGTGGTGTAAAGAAAGGCTGAAAAGGCAGGGAGTGCCTTTCTTTTGAACTCTAGGAAATATGTAAACAGTACCGACGGAACTGGCGCTAAAGTTGTGATCAAGCTTTCTGAAGTTATCTGGCGGTGTTTAAATTTTCAAACCCCCCTGGCACTCTGCTAGAACTAAAGATATTTGTGTTTTAAGTCTGATTTTCCCGAACTGAGAATAATGGAATTCAGTGTTAAATGCGAGAACCTGAAAGGAGTTTTCCATTGAAAAAAAACTTGGTTCCCTGTTGGAAGTTTAACTTGTGGTGCTGTTTTTTACTTAGTTAAATACATTTCTCATTGGGTTGAGAACACGACCTGAGACCTGCATTAAGTTCTCACTCTGCATTAAATGTTCTATTTTGCCATAAAATAGAGGAAAAGTAACTTGGTTTTCCTAAGGATAAGGAGATATATTTTATATGTAAAGCACATGGCAGCGATGAACTAAAGCAACTCTCACCCCTTCTTTATAAGGTGAAAAACATCAAAGGATTTTCATTTATTAATCATTAACAGCAAACCTACCCATAACATTTGTTTCCATTGTCTGAGTGCTGTTATTTTCCAGCAGCGATCCCGTCAGCCTGGGAGCTCTCAGGTAACTCAGTCCTTGGCACAGTTAAAAAATTGATACAAAAACAATCAGCTTCCAAGAGCAGAGGCCATGGGTAGGAGCAGGGATGTGAGATGAATCCTGAATAAGTCTTGATTGTGGATAACAAGCTCCCTCTCTTTTTATTTGTTTTTAATTGCATAGTCCAGATCCTGCTGCTTCTGCTTTATTTCCTTTGTTTGGATCACAAAAGCATTTCTTATTTGGCATCCGAAACCCAGCCAAATTTTGGAGGGATAAAAGTACAGCACAATGATATCTGGTGCTCACAGTAATTAAATGCCCCGCGTTAACGAAGAAAAAAACCAACAAAAAATCAAGAGGTGAAAATAGGGATGTGTAAACAACAGGAGATATGCAAAGAATGGATGTAATCCTGCACTCCTTAATCATGGGAGTCATCCTTATTCAGGAAAGCAATCCTGGTGCTTTCAAGAGACATCAGTGGGTGCTGGAGCACCAGGCCCAGCTTTTCCGAGGAGATAACAGTGTTTTACCTGGTTTTTTCTGCAGTGCAATTTTAACAACACAGCTCTTGGTGATGTGTTTGAATGCATTAGTGATAATATTGAATTAGGCTTTACCTGATGTCCGTTTTGCCTCTGAAAGTATGAAAGAGAAAAATGGGATAATGTATGAGATGTGGCAGGGAGAAGGTACAAACTCCAGGTGTTTTATTGGCTCACCCTGTTCCCTGTGTTTGCAAATCACTTTTTGGTCCATGGGATGTATAAACTTTCCTCTTTTTTTAGGACAGGATGCAACTTTAGCACAAAAAAAATCACCGTGACACCTGATACCCCTTAAAGTATATTTGTGTCTCCCTAAAAGTGATGTTGATAAATATTGTCCATCTGATTTAAATACAAGGGGATTGTGGTAGTGTCCTGGGAATGTTTTTTATTGCTGTTATGACCCATTTTTATATAAATGTGGTGTTTCTGCTGCCCTTTGCAGGAGCCCAGCTCAGTGTTTCTGAGCTCTGCCCTCCCAGCCCATGTGGTGCTGCTCTGTAATCCAGGATGGGGCTTGGGAGCACCTGTGTGCCCTTCCCTGGGCAGTGCATCTGTTAATGAGGAAAACTAATTACTTAAAAGCTTTCAGCAGGATGAGGTTGAGAAGTATAAATAGTCATGAACTGCTCCTGCTGCTCGGTGTTTGTGCTGCTGCCAGCAGTGGTGGGGTGGAGCTGAGTTACCCTGTGCAGTCCCTGCTCTGGTGAGATGCTTCCTGTGGGGGAAAATTCTCTGCTGTGCACCCTGAAGGGGACAAAATAGAAAAAGTAGAAGTCAAAATGTACTGGGTGATGATTCCAGGTGGTGTTAAAACCTCACTCTTAAGTGAAGCTGGTGTTAAGTCTCTACTGGCTTTTTGTTGTTGCATTGAGGAACCAGGAATGAGCTGATTTTCTCTCATCAGCTTTCTTCCAAGGCAAACATTGGGCTGGTTTATATGGTTTATATTTAAAGATGAGGTTTAGCAGATTTTCAGCACCTATTTGCTGCAGAAGCAGTTTGATGCTGAGGTTACATTGCTCCCACGGGCAGCAGAGAGCTGGAAGCCATAAAATGACCCCAGTGCCAAGGGGCTGGAGGGGCAGAGGGGCAGCTGCTGCCAGGGAGAGCCTGGAGAGGCTCTGGGCAGCATTTCCCTTCCCTTACTCCATGCAGAGTCCCAGCAGGAGCATTAATTCTCTCCAGGGAAGTCCCTTTCTGTCCCTGAGCCCTGCCCATGGAGTTGGTTCCTAATCCTTGGAGAACCCCACAAGTGTTGGTTGCACATTGATTTGAACTTCATACATTTTGAAAGTACATTTTTTTTTTTACATCTGTTTTTCCTTATTGAATTCTATCTATAAAAACCCAAACCACACAGGCAGCTATTTTGATTTGAGGCTCTCTTTCTGGCATAGGGCAAGGTCAAGTGCCCATTTTAGTTTTTATTACCTTTTGAGAATTTTAGGGGTGGCTGTTCAAGCAAATTTGTTGAAAAGTTTTTCAGACTTGGCCAAAATGTGCTCTGGAATGGTTCAGCCTGTTTGGTATCAAAAATTGTGTGTGCAGCGACGTAGGGCAGCTGGGTTTGGGGCTTTTTGGTGGAAATTGTGTATGGAAAAGGTGTTTTCTGTGATCATTGATATGCCATTCTTATATCTCTCATTGTTAGGGTTGCTGGTCTTTGGTTGAAGGTTAAACTTGATGATTCGAGAGGCCTTTTCCAACCTCAGTGGTTCCATGATCCTGTAATTTGAAGTGGAAAAGATGAGCTGGTGTTCATGTACATGTCATATTTACCATATGACTACACACAGACAAAACTGCAATGCATGTTTTTAAAATGAAGCTTTTCCCTTGTGTTCCCTGAGCTCCTCTGCTGTAAATCCCAGCCTGGGAGCAGCCAGGCAGAGCTCCCAACAGTCCCTGCTCTGTTTGTGACCCAGCCCAGCCCCAGGGCATTTTCAAGGGTGTTCTTCTCTCTCACAACGCTGCTCTTGTTTCATCAGACATTTCTGCATCCCTGGGGAGGGAGCCGAGCCCAGGACAGCCACACTCCCACCTCTGGGTGTGGTCCCAGCCCCACACGTGTCCCAGATTGCCATCAGTGCTGTGTGTTAATCACTGCATTAATTGGGAGATGCTGGAACGCGTCAGTCACACACCTGACAACCCACTGAGAGCAACTGGGACGAGCTGGGCAACCTCCTACAGTGCCATGGCCACTGTCTGTGAAAAGGGATTCTCTTTCCTCCCCTCCCTGTGAAGTACAAACAGCTTTCAGTGTTGTATCCCCACCTGCTGCTGGTGTGTTACCATAATAATTATTAGGATCTTGCATAGGGCAGTATCACAAACAGCTAAAAATGTGCTTTCTGCCTGTATCCAAACCTTTCCTGGTGATGAAAGCCCATCAGTGCAGGGTTTATGAGGGGCAGAGGGCAAAATAGTGCAGAAAACGCACCATAACCAGTGACAAAATGAGCTACTGCCAAATATTTTGGCTGTCTTTTGAAAGAAGAAGGAGGATGGAGTCAAGAGAATATGGATCCAATTTCCCTTGTGTCTGCAGGGTGGCCCAGGATAAACATATGGAAAAAGGAAGTGTTTTAGCAGCAGAAGGTAACTCTGGCCACTCTGGTAACTCCCCATGGGACACCTCTGGGATTTGGTTTCAAATCTATTTGGATTTAATTGACTGCATTTAGTTTTCTGCTTCTATTGCTCTAGAATTCCTAGTGCCACTTGGAGCTGCAACCGTGGAAAATGGGTTTGGGAGGCTGAGTACAAACAGCTGGGCAGGTTTGGGAGATACCTGGCAGGGCTTGGCTCAGAAATTCCCATGGGAAACAGAGCAAGGCAGAGTCCAGGGCCACACATGGAGAGCTTCTCTCTTCAGCCCTCCTGCCTCTCCTGAAACCAACTGCTGCTCTTTGGAGCATTTAAAGTTATTTTAAAATTCTCTTTCCTGATAAAATCAAACTTTAACAGGCAAAGTTCCCCTACAAACTCTTGCAGAGGGAGAGAACTTTTTTTTTGGTGTAGTTTTGGTTAACAGGACACCTTTAAGAATAGGATACTTATATATACTTATAAGGATACTTATGTAGCTATATATATATGGAGATATAGATATATGCATATATCTATAAAAAATACTGAAAACGAGGTTTAATCAACATTAAACTGGCTCTCACTGTGCTCAGTTTTGCTCAGGCCTCTTTTTGCTCACGAGGGGCTAAAATTGAGCTGCCCCTGAAATCCCTCACCTGCACTGAGGGCATTGTCCAGCTCTGCAAAAGCAGAGGGGCAGCCTGTGGGTGACTGCACCAAATCCCTCTGTTTTTAACACAGCAGTTGAAGCAATGTGGTTTCATTGGCACTTTCTGTGCCTGGAGCTGGTTGTGGTGCCCACAATGGGCATTGTCCCAGCGTGTGGCACACCAGGGAGGGCACTGTGGAGGATCTCTTGGGCAGCCCTTTCCATAAAGGGCAATAAAACACCTGATCTGTGTGAAATGAAGGAGCTGATGTCACTGTGCAGCCTGAGAACTGCCCAGTGGGAACAGCCTTGGCCTGCTGAGCCCAGAACTGAGCCCCCCAAACTCTCCTTCCCCTGTTTCATCCTCTTGTTGTCACCTCATCCTTCAGAGTTTCTCAAGGCTGATTTTTTTTTTTGCAGGCAAGCGCTGCCTGCTTTGGGTTTTTTCCTTTCTTTCCTTGCCTGCACATCGCCTTGAACAACAGCTCCTGACCTACTTCTGTCTTTTAATTGCTGCTGCAAGATGAATTTTAATTCCAGCCAGAGTCCAGATGTACTGAGGATGCACAGCACATGCCAGGGCCAGGCCATTTATCTCCCAGGCCAGTCTTTCCCAGCCCTTTGAATCCAGGGACCCCTTAACCTTTCTGAAAAAATATCTGAAGCCATCATCCCGTATTTCAGTGTTGTCTGCTGATGGGAAATGGAGATAATAACTGTTAATCTAAATGCTAATATGTATTTTCTCTGACAGCTTAGTTTGTTTTACTGTTCTTTAACCTTTGGCTGAAAATATTAATGGAGATGGATGAGAGCCTTGTGCTTCCATCCACCAGGGCCCCAATGAACCTGGGCACTGACAATTTATGGGAGTCCATTACGATCCTTTATATTTTTATTATTATACTTAATACTTTTTGCTTCTTTTCATGGCTATTTTTGGGGAATTATGGACGTTAGAGGATGAGTGGGTCACTGAAAGCTCAGTATTCTGGATCTGGGGGAGGTCACAGCTTAATGAACAAGGAATTAGATTTGGCATTCTCCAAAAGAGTTCTGTGAACTTTGTTCACAAAAAACCATCCTTTTTACTGCTTTGCACTTGAGAAGAAACACTGGCTACAGGTGCTGCATTTTGAGCCTCCCAAGAATTTCCTCTCCTGGGGAAGATATCCCTCTTTATTCCCCAGAAATGGGAAGTGAGGGCAAGTTATCAATATGTCTTCTTCTCAGTTAAATGAACTCTCACAGAATTAAAACTGAACTCAAGAAAGGCTCTAATTTTAATCATTCTGTGGTTGTAGCTTGTGAAGGACTCTGGAATCCTTTGGGAGGGGGGGAAAAAGCATATTTAAAATCATAAGCTGGTTTAGCTCAGGTTTTTCTGGGATACAGTAGATTTCAACAGCACAGGAGTTTCATTAATTAATAATTAGTAAGTAGAATACAGAGAAGGAGAGTTGATCATGCTCTGGAGGGTCAGAAAGGTGGGGATACAGCCTCACACAAGCTCTGGGAATGTGGCTGGGAGGAGAAGGACAGCACACGGAGGAGGATCCTTCCCTTCACCATCACAGTATCCTCTTTCCCATAAATATTTTCCAGAGTCTTTTGCTTGCTGGTCACTCTGCCAAGGGAGGATTTAACAGCACAGATGCATCAAATCATTATCCCAGTGATGTATTACAGGTACAATGTGTATTGCAACCTGTTCTCACAGCAGACAGAGCATTAGTGCCTGATATTATTACTGATATTCAATGTACAATCCAACTCTATTTAATTAGTTCACTAAAATGCGTTTTCTGCCAGAGATATGGTGAACAGGAAGGAAAATCACCTTCCTGGAGAAATGCCTCGTAGCAGGATGACTGAGAAAAGCAGATAGGAGAGTCTGAGAGGCAGAAATTGAGCACGTCAATCCTGCAGACCCCCCAACATCTGTGGAATCTCGTAGCTGAGATTTTTTAATACAAGCCAGCAATTTAGCTGTAAAATAAAACTCTTGAAAAGGAAACTCTCATGGTATTACCTATAAACATCTTAGAACAGCAGATTAATCTGGGTTTTATGGGTAAGGTAGCAGAAAGATGCTTCTGAGCTCAAAGAAGTATTTTTATGTTTGGGAAAATGACCTGTTCCTCATCCAAAGAGCTGAAGCTTTGCCTTAAACACGAAATTCAGCTGTGGCCTGGGGAGTCATCCCTGAGACAGCCACACTTCTGTTGTCTCCTTGGTACCCACATTCACAGTGGCACCAGGAGATCATTAAATAAGGTTTCCTCTTCTTTTTGCATCCTCTGTGGAGGCAGGAGAGCAGGATTTTGGCCCGGGATCTGTGTCAGTCTCTGGACTGATGGCAATTTGTGCACTGCTGTGCTGCCCAAAGCCAAACCTTCCCTGGGCAGCACAGAAACCTTCCCCCAGCAGCTGAGTGATCAGAAACAGCCTCCTTGCTCTTCTCTCCTGTGGGAAACGTGGGCTCACTCGGTTGCTGTAGGTGGGAGGAGGAGGCGGGAGCCAAACACCACTGCAGCTCCTGTTCTCCTGCAGGTGGGAAGATGAAAGGGCTTGGAAATGGGTCTCTGAGCCTTTTCCCATGAAACAGGGGATCTCCTCCTGCTCAGGGCTCACTGAGGGGCTGTGAGAAGGGTCCCACTCGTGTTGCTGCTGCTGCTGCTCTCCCCCTGTGGGGTTGGCACAGGGAGCAGGGGATGCAGCAGGGTGGGATCACCATTCCTGGACCATTGGATTACAGAAGGTGTTTCTGCCTGTAGCAGGGGGTGGAATGAGGTGGTCTTTAACATCCCTTCCAACCCAAACTGTTTGAGGATTCTGTGATTCCTGCAGTGCCTGGTTGGGGCTAGTCCCACTCCTAAAATGTCATTCCCTGCAAACCTCTCAAATCAAATGCACTGCTCTGGGAAGGCTCCAAGGGAAGGGGGCTGTTTTGGGGGTTCATGGCTTGTGCAGAGTGAAAGAGCTGTTTTGGTGGCTCCTTCCAGGAGCCTGTCCAGACTGGGGAGCAGAAAGGTCCGAGAGATTCAGAGGGGAGAAACCTGAGCTGCAAGGAAACCTGTGCTGCTGCCTGCATTTCCAGGCTGGTAAATGGAGCCTTGCCCTGGGTCTGGCAGCTGTGGGAAGAGTGAGGAAGGGGTGTTTTCCCTCATCCCAGGGCTGCCTTTCCAACCCTTCCAGCCTGGATGGTTGTGGCAGGACACCATAGAATGATTTATTCTTAGTCACTGCTGCTCATTTACAGTGTGGATCTGCAGAGAGCTCCTCTGCCACATCCAAATTCCACTTTATTGCTTCTCATGTTCTTTCTCTTTGTGCTCCTCAGGTAGCGACTGCACTTTAGCTTGTTTTCAGGAACCAGCAGTAATATTTCCTGAGCCAATTCCTTTCTTTAATTTGTTGTTGTTTTGGTGTCTGATGTGTCCAGAGCTCTCCTTGGCCTCCAGAGTCTCCGTCCAGTACAAGTGCCTTGAACACAGTTTATTTTAATCAGGCCTCCCAGAATTCAGTAAATACTTCAGGCCAATTTCTCCAGTAAATCTGAACACATTCAGCAGAAACATGTGCAGCCAGTGATCAGATGTAATTGCCAACAATTTCACACCCACAGAATCCTTGCCTGCCTCTAACATTCCCAGAGCCCCACCTTCCCATCGCTGCTTCGAGCAGGAATCTCCCAGTGGTGAAGGGGATGGAATTTTTGATGCAGCTCTACATGAAATCCTTTCAGCACCAAGTGCAGAATTACCCGTGTAGTTTTCTGGGTAATGTTCTCTGTGTCAGAGTGGAAGGACCGAGCTGCAGTGAGGAGCAGCTCTCCAGGGCTCTGGAGGCCAGGTTTGATCCAGGCACTATCCAGGCATTCAAAATATGACTTGAATCCATGTCTGCTGCATTTAACTGGAGCTCTGACAATTACAGGCTGTCGCAGGAGACTTCCACTCCTGTTCCTGACTCAATTACCCAGGCTCATGCTTCTCCTAAGATTACCATTGCTGTAAATAAAGTCAAGTCCATTCTCCTTTTTCCTTGCTATTCTAAGGAAAAGGGAGAAGCTGATTTTACCACCCAGCATCCAATTGAGCCCAAGCCTCAGGGGAGCTTTTGGTTTAATTAGAATTAATTATTTCCTTTTTTAGCCAAGCTGTGGTTATTGATGCACTGAATTTTAAAAAACCAAAACAAAACACTTCCCATGTTTATTGCCCATTCCCAAATCCTTGTTATAGGAGTATCTATCGAAAAGTCTTATCATAAAGTCTTAAAATAACAAATATACCTAATCAGCTTAGGTCCCCTTAAAATTTTACAGACACAAATCATTACTAGGCAAAGTACTGCAGCACCCCACTAGATTATGTTATTGCCACTGTATTTTCCATAATGTATCCTGCTCCTTGTGCAGCCTTGTTTTCCTTATTCCCTGTTTTTGTGTGCTGAAAAGTTGTTTGCATTAAGCTGTTCACAACTCCTGGTTTCTTTCCTAAGTGAACTGTTGGTTGCAGCTCGATAACATTTGAGTAGATTGAATTTTTTCTTGCACTTTTGTAGTGATCTGAGTGTGTCTGTGTGCAATTCCTGAATTGTGTCCAACTCTGGAGCTCATTAACTGTGCATGAGTCAGGCAGGATCCTCTTCCCATGTAAGTGCTTCCCTTCTCAGCTTCTCCCCTTTTCCCACTGGGATGGCACAGGCTGATGGAGAGGAGGATCAGCACAGGATCATCCACGGAAGTGCTCTCCCATGGGAATGAAATCCCTCTGAAGCTAGGGAACTGGGAAGTGCACACCATGGAGTGCTGTGGAATCCTGGATGGGCTGCTCCCAGACGTCGTGTGGAAGTGTTAAACTGAGCTGCATGGGATAAAAGCCTCAAAAAAAATTCTGTGTCTTGTGGACATCCCTGCTGTGCTCCCAGGGTTTGGATTGGAAGGGAGAAAAGCTCATCCATGGGCAGGGAAACCTTCCACTGTCCCAGGCTGCTCCAAGCCCTGATGTCCAACCTGGCCTTGGAATCTTCCAGGGATCCAGGGGAAGCCACAAATGACAAATTGTGCCATTGCTGATGCTCTGTGTTAGGAGGGCTCATTAACTCCCCAGAGCTGCTCCAGGAGATGAAAAGTCTCCTTTTCACAGTGCAGGAGTATTAACTGTGCCCTGGCTAAAGATTACCTCAACCTGCTATAAATTGAGATGTTTCACTAATTGCTTTCTTGGTTCATTAGCTGAATTGTGAGTATGAGGCAAATGGAAAAGGCTCGGGATGAATTTTCCTTGCAATCCTTAATTTAAATGGTGAATAATAATTTAGTGTTGAGCAAAACACATTGGGTGATTTGCTGTGCTGGAGCCCATTTTTTTACCTTGGGATCATTTGCCACCTTTGAAGCTTTGTGGGGAAAATGATCCTGGGCTCTGTTTCATTGTGATGTGACACCAGGCAGGAAGGTGTCATCATTATAGAATAATTGTAATAATCTTAAAATTTATACAGAAACGCTTTGTCATGGGAAGTCCCTCCTCAGATATTGTTTTAAGCGGTGAGATAAGAGAGATAAAAGGCAGAAAATCTTTAAAAGTTTTGCTTCTGTGGATGTTGTGGCTCTATTTCCATTCCAGCCGTGGAGGTGACAAAACTACAACTTGTCCCTGGTTTACTCTTTCCAACACTCAGCTAAAAATCAAAGATTAACTCTGAGCAGCTGCAAGGAACAAATTCTACCAATTCATCACAGCCAACGCTGTGGAATTTAATCTGTTTTATGAAATTCCTCCCATTGATTGTTATGGCAGGGCTGTGGCACAGGAGGTCATTTGTGAGCTCTCAATTGCCGGTTGTGTGACAGTGAAAAAAGGAGGCTAAAAGAAAGGTTAAATTAAAGAAGCTGCTGGAAGCTATTTATGTGAGATGAATGTATATTATCTAAATTAATGACAGCAAACCTCCAATTAGCTGGATATTGATGCAGAATTCGAGCTTTATAAGGTAAATGCATGTTTTGTCTGGCCAAAGGGTTGGGTAAGGAAGTGTTGAACTGGAGTGGGGCTACAGGTAAATGAACATTTTCTGTTTCTTGGGGCACAGTGACCTCACTGCTGCTGCTGACAAATCTTTACAATAAATCCCTCAGTGCTTCCCAGCATCAATAAGGAATATGAAACTTATGACCTTGCCCTCTAAAATATCCTCTTGTAACATGGGATGAGCAAAAGCCTTGGATGTGCTGCTTTGTGTTTCAATAAACAGCTTAATTTTTGTTTTAGAGCAGAGATTTCCTCCTCAGCCCAGTGCATGTTGGTTTGGCTTAAATAAGCATGAAGGGGAACCTCTAAACTTGGTTCTGTTTTGTTAATTTAGAGAATTCCTCTGTAAAAATACCTCAAAGAGGGCTGCAGCTATGAACTCCTTCTGTTGTGGTTTTTGCAATTAATGCACATTAAAATAATGGTGAAATGGAGCGATTTGATCAATTTACTCCTTGGGAAGGGTGAAGTTTTGCTGTAGATTGTCATTTACTTCATTATCCTGATTATGGTCATTGAGATTCAAGACTTAATTACACTTTGTGCAGAAAAACTCTATTTTAATGTGCATGTGTCTACCCAGGAGCTGCACATCTCCCCATACCTCTTCCTATGCATCTTCTGGATTTGGGATTTTAGTGCATCTCTACCCTACTACTTCTTCTTTTGACTTGCTGGTGACTCCCAATTTATTTGGTGTCAATATTTTGCATTAATGTTCGCCTTTCTGGGCCATTCTGAGAAAATATCCATTCCTAGAGTTCTAGGATGAGTTTAGGGAGATGTGGCAGCACTGCTGTATTTTATTTATTTATATTTTCTTTGATTTCTGGCTCTGCTCCTTTGTCACCCTGGTCTTCAGTCATTTCTAGGTAATTTACACTGGGTTTATTTTTTCTCATGTTGTTGTCTGATCTATCTTAATCCCATCCTAATTTTGAGATGCCTGTGATATCAAGATCCCTTTTTGAAGATTAAGCACCACTCTGGATTACTCAGCACTTCTGTGCTGGGTGTTCCTATTCAAACTCTCACACTTTGTGTTGCTTCAGTTGCTATTTTTGAGCTCCAGGTACAAATGCAGCTTTCTTTGTCTTCACAGTTCTTTGCAATTATTTTTTTTAACCTCAGATTTCTCTCCATTCTGTCCAAAAAAACACAGGCTTTTATAACCAACTTTTCTTCAGCTTTTAGTTGGGGGGGAAAAACCCACAAAAACCCAATAAAAAAAAAATCCATGAAAACTCAACTTTAAAAGCATTAACTGTGCTGTTTTATTCTGGGGTGGATGGAGCCAGGCTTTCTTTGCAGCCTCCTCCTCAGCCCCCAGGGTTTTCCTAGTAAAATTCTCTATTTTCCTTGTCTTCACTGCCTTTTCCTGCACAGGGACTGTGCCATTAGAGTGGGACTATATTTTCTGTGAGGGTTTTGCTTTTGTTTCCTGTGTCTCTCTCATCTTTCCCAGTTTGTTTAACTGGGATTGCTCTTCTTCTGAAAGCTGAGGGATATTTCCAATACCCAGAACTGAAGATAAATAATTATCTATTATATAATTATATAATATATAAAAACTGGGCACCCACCCACCTTTTCCTTCATTTTTTTCCCCTACCTTTGATCCCTACTGCTGTTTATTCTGCATTTCTAGCACGAGACATTTAGCAAAGGCTTTGGCTATAAGATGAATTCCCAAATCCATAGCTTTTCCTCATATTGTATTTTCAAACTGAAATCCTCTTGAAAGGTCACTTGAAGGTTTGAAATACCGGAGCACTTTGATTGCTGTTGATTTTTCTCACGGTGATTGAGTAGCCATCAAGCTTCTCTACTAAAAACACTCTCTGGTTAAATTTTCTGTTCTTGTAAAGGAAGAGCCCTACAGCTGCTGCTGGAACTGCATTATTCAGGGATGGATATCCACAGGAGTGACACCTGCATCTGCCCAAATGGGGCAGAGGAGAAACCATTCCGTGTGTGGGCTGTAATTAAAGGAGAGCACGGATCCATTTAGCCATGATTGTGGTGAGGGATGGATTTCCACAGCCCAGCCGTGTCTGGGTTACTCAGGGCATCTGTGGCTGCCCTTGGATCCCCGGAAGTGTCCAAGGCCAGGTTGGATGGGGCTTGGAGCAGCCTGGGACAGTGGAAGGTGTCGCTGCCCATGGGTGAGATTTAGGTCCCTCCAACCCAAACCATTCCATGATAACAATTTCTATATAGTTAACTCAAAACCACATCCCCAGGGAGGTGACAGGGTGGCCTCTTTATTTTGGGGGCTGGTTTGTAAGAGGTGATGTTTGTTGAGTCTGTTTGTTAATTTTTGGGGTCATGCTAAGAACATGTTTTTAGTCATCCCCCTGACTGTGGATGTGTTGTGTGGGATAATTCCTTTACAGGTTTGGTTTGGTAACCTTTCACCAAGTTTGGCTCAAATAAAGGTTACTGAGCTCACAGTTTTACAGGCAGCCCAAACAATGGATAATTTCAGTATAAATAACCCTGAATTAACTCAGGAGTGGCTGAGGATGGTTCTTTTATAAAAGAAATAACTATAGCCCTACCGCCATCATAAGTGCAAAGATCAAAATCCTTCTAAGACTTGGGGGGAAAAAACCCAATATTGAAGATTTTTGGCTAAACAGTGGCTTCTCTCAGCACTGACCTGCCTACACATGAGTTTGATGCTGTTTTAATCTTTTTTTAAGCCAAATGATGAAGTGTCTAAACTTCCCTGTGTCATCCCAGTGCTCTTTTCTCTTTGCCATCAGGATGTTTCTGTTGCCCCACTCTGAGTTCATGCCCTTAAAAACTTTTCCACTCACCTTCCAGGCTTTGAGGATCCAGCTCTGCACTGACAAAAGGCAGAGGGCTGAGTTATGGCAGAAAAATCTTAATGTCATACAGTGAATTCTTTTTATCCTTGGGAGAAGATAGATCATATAAATGAGGCAATCATTGCTGAGAAGAGAACTTAAAATCTTTCCTTTCCCCATTGCGAAGTGCCAAGCCTTTTTAAGGAAATGGAAGATGGGAAGTGCTTTATGGAACTCAGTAGCAGAAATATAATAGCTCTGCATGCCCCTTTTTGAAAAGCTGCAAGTTGGTTTTTTTAATGAGTGAAAAAGTAAATTGTATATTATTTTTTACAAGAGAATTAGCTTTTATTTATGCAAAGCAATCAGTGTTTATTATAAGATAAGCATTTAGAGAAACGGATTTTAAAAACCCCACATTCTCTTGGATTTACAATGAGGGTTAAGTGCTTGGTTTTTCACCACAGCTGAATAAAACCTCATCCTTCAAAAAACCTGTTAAAAATTCTTCAATTCTTGTAAATATCCCTCAATTCTTATTAAATATTCTTCAGTTCTGTATAATCCTGTATCATCTTCTCTTTGGCAGCCTCACAGCAGCTGCTGGCTCGCTGTCCCTCGATTAATTCTCTCCCTGTTCCAGGGTGGAATACACCTAGTTTGTTTAGTGAAAGGGAATATGGTCCGTATTTAAAAATCCCTTTTAATGCAATTACAGCATCTTTGCAGATTTAATTAGGTCTCAGCCCCTTCCAAATCATGGGAGTCAAAGGTCCCATCTTACTTGTCCCTGAGGCACTGTTACACCAAGTCCCCAGACGGCGCCGAGTTCCTAAGCGATGACTTTACCATACAGGGGCTAATTACTTCTAATCTTACACATTGATGAGGCTGGATTTTATGTCTCTGAGCCACTGGGACTGGAACTGCCAAATTATCCTCTCCCGTAGCGCGGGGGTTGTTTCTCCATTAGAGGGACTCCACAAATGCCAATCCCTTCCCACCGGGCGCTCGCGTTTGAAACCCGAATTATCGCTGGCACCCGGCTGCATCCGATGAGCTCCCGGTAATCCCTGGTAGGATCTTGGATAAGCTGCTGGGGCCTGGCTCAGTTAAGCCAGGGAAGGGTGAGCAGGGCAGCAGAGGGAAGCTGGGAGCTGGGTTCTGGGGGGACATGGAAGCTGCAGCTGGACATGGAGCATCCCCTGAGCCCGGCCTGGGAGCGGCATCCCCTGAGCCCGGCCTAGGGCAGCATCCCCCGAGCCCGGCCTGGGAGCAGCATCCCCTGAGCTCGGCCT
>VZRV01001011.1:819248-875728 GCA_013398115.1 Falcunculus frontatus | reverse complement strand
CGGCCTGGGAGCGGCATCCCCTGAGCCCGGCCTGGGAGCGGCATCCCCTGAGCCCGGCCTGGGAGCAGCATCCCCTGAGCCCGGCCTAGGGCAGCATCCCCTGAGCCCGGCCTGGGAGCGGCATCCTTGAGCCCAGCCTGGGAGAAGCATCCCTGAGCCCAGCCTTGAACACCAGCTCTTTCATTTTATGAGCAATAACCTCCATCAGATCTTTAAAAGAAATGACTCAACACTTTCACCTTCTGAGAGAGGGGGGGAAAAAATGTCTTTGGAGTCTATAATGCATGAAGGTGTTGGAAGCCTAATCTAGTAGAAGCTGCCTTCAGCCAGGCCTTTTCAGCACCAGGGAAGAGAAATGAATATCTAAAAGGCAGCAAATAACTCCAATTGCACTCTGATTTCATGGCTGTGAGTGCTGGAGGTCAGGAACATAAAGCTGTTTATTTCTCCCCACAAAGCAGAGGCTGTTATCATAACCTGCTGTAGGTGCAGGTATTGCAAACTCCTCCTTCAGGGAAATACTGGATTTTATTACAGCATTACTTCACATCACATAAGCTCCTTTCCCTGCTTCTTTCTCTATTAGTCGTGACCCAGCCTTGGAGTTGTGTCCCAAAAGGAGAGGAGTTTTATCCAGGAATCTGAGAGGGAAGTTATAATAACTTGAGTTGAGCATTTAATTCAGCTCTGCCTATGGATAACCATGACCTGGAAGCTTTGTTAGGAAAGGACAGGGTTGGGAGGAATAAGGTTTGGAGCTGGTGGAATTTTTAGTTGTCTAGTTGTTGAAATCAGTAACACCTTGATTTTAGCTACTGCTTTTCAAAAGGCAACAGGGAGCTAAGCTGGAACTGCTCTCTGAGGGGAAAAAATAAGCCCAAACCACCAAAAAAACCCCAATATCCAATAAAAACCCCCAAAACCCAATAAAAACCCCACACTCTCAACCTTGGAAAATCCTAATATTATCCCAATATACAGCCAGAAACACCAATCTACAGCCAAGGTACAGAAACATTTTGTGCTCATTTCAGTACTTTATTTAGCTATAAGAAGACCATTATGAATTAGAAAAATCCACCTAATTTTGGGTTAATAAACTTTCCTTAACTATTGAATGAAGTACATAAATCTACATTTATACATCTCTCAGCATTAAATTTCTGGCCAAGGTGTTAATCCCAACATTCCTCTAACTAAGGCAGTGCTACATTTAGAGTAATAAGATGGTTTTAAATCAATGTGACATAGACCAGACCCATCCTCCAAAATAATCCTTTCAGTTTAGGTTGTGAGAAACATTTTTGCCTTTTTATTTAAAACAAATGAGTGACTTGCTGGAATTTTTGAGTTTTGGGGGTTTTTTTACCTCATAGGTGAACTTTATCCCACTAAGCACCAAAAAGTGCACATACTTCTGCGTGTATTTTAAATTATTTTGCTCTTTCAAAGGGGAAAAATTCTAAAAACCTGGGGTTTAATCTGTTTAAAGAGGACAAAACTTTAACCCAGTGCCCTTGCTGGTATCCCTGCAGTGTTTGTCTCTCCAGTTGGCTGCTGTTGGTTGGATTTAATTTACAGTAAATACTCCTGTGGTAAATATTGGCCTTTGTGCCTCAACTCCCTTGAATAATGCAGTGCTCTCTAGATGAAATCCCTGTGTGTCCACAGCTGTTTAGCATTCCCACTGTCCAGATTGCATGGATGTGTTTGGGGAGAGAAAATTCAGGATCCCTGAGCTCCATGGTGCAGGGTTTGAAATAAAACTGACTTGTTTTCCTCCTCAGGGTGGGACAGCTGCTGGAGTGCTCCCAGCACAGGTTTAAACTTCTCCTAGCAAAGACCAGGCTCTTCTCTGTTTTCCCTTTGGGTATAAGAGCCACCAAGGTAACTTTTTGGAGTGCATGTAAAAAAAGGTCCATTACAACCCCCCCAAAAAAAAAGCAAACAAAACAGACAAAACCACATCTCATCCTTTAAAAAAACCCAAAAAATAAACAAATAAAAAACCCCATCAAACTAAAATTTCAAATTAACCAAAGTAACTGGACCTAATCCCATAGAGAGATCTACCTGAGCCTATTAGTCCAAGAAAACTGGGATAAAAAGAAGATAGAGCTGCAGAAAGGAGAAGAAAGGGTACCCTCAGTTTGCCCGAGGCTGCAGCAATGAGGATTGGCTGTAGAGTTTCATATCCACATTTCCAGCTGCAGCTTTCCCAGCAGAGCATTCCACCTGAGCTTTGCTGCCCTTGGCTTTGGGCAGAACACGATTTGGTCACGTCTCAGTGTCGCCAGCACAGGGGTGGGAGCTCAGAGTGCTCCTTGCTGAGCCTCAAAAGGCTCAGCTGTATCCTATAGGTCACTTCCCAGGATTTGATGGTACCAGGGAGTATCAATAGTGACCAGAGAGGTTTCTGAAAGCACATTCAGCAAAGTCTGTGTCCTGTAACTGGTGGCCCCGAAGAGACATTTGGGATCAATTCTCATTCCAAAGCACCCAGTGGAAAGGCTGGAATTGGGAAGGGCCAGGATTTGGCTGGGGGAAGAGCGCAGCTGAGTTATTTAATGGTTTGTGCATTGGCTCTGGATCAGAGATTGTCGTGGAAAGGAACAACTGCAGGACAAACAAAGTGCTGCTGGTGGCAACCATCCCCAGCCACCTCATTTGCCTTGGATGGAGAATTGTTTCAGCATTTGGTTGTTCTGAGCTGTTCAGTTATCACTTCACACCGCGTTATTCCAGGCATTCTCTGCAGTAAAATCTGGGAATCTGATGCTGGGTCTGTCACATTTAGGAGGGTGACTGCTCCAACAGGACTCTGTGACTTTAAACAGGACAGATGTTGCACATGGTCACGTCCAAGGTACCCCACTACCGGGGTCAAGCAGCTGTGGCATTTTCAGATTGGCCTCCAGCACTTCACTTTTCTCCAAGCCCTTCAATTTCCATAATCTTACCATGAGATTTCCATATTTTCTTAGAGAATGAAAACAAAAATGTGAAATGGAAAATCCAGGCTGCCAAGAAAGAGGCCATTCCATGAGCAGCAGAGCCGACAGAGCCCACAAGCACAGACCCTAATATTGCTCCTCACTCCTCCCCATGTGTCCTTTCCCATCCCTTTTTGCCCCCTGTGCCTCCTCCTTGCTCCCAGGACAAGGGATGTGTCCTGCCTGACTGAGAAACGTGTCCATGGATCAAACAGGGGTGACCTGGTGAACTTCTGTCTCTGTCAGCCTCTCATTCCCACAAATCCATTGATTTTTGTGGTCAGCTTGTTGGGAGATCAGCTATCGACCCTGCTGTCAAGTTGCTTGAAAGAGGCCACAACCTCAAAAGCCCCAGGTTGGGCATAAAGAAGGATAGGGCATAAATCAAATTCCTTTTGGAAATCAGGCTAAAAATGTGATCCGAGTAGAGAGCACAGTGCAAAAGGGTTGTTGGGTTTTTTTGTTGTTTGGGGTTTTTTTTGTCCTTAATTGTTTCACATGCAGGAAATAATAATTAGGAAAAAAATCAGGACTTCTAAACCACAGGGACGACTTTTTTGCAGGAGAATTTGTGTCATGCCCAAGAGAACACGGCCCTTTAAGTTTGTTCCTATGTCACTCTTAGTGATGTCATAATTAAAATATAAAGGTATATGAATGACTTTATTCATGGAAGTAGCTCCTAAAGGACAACTGTTACCAAAAAAACCTATTCACATATTGAAATATTTTTCTGATTGACCTGGCATTGAATTTCTTGGGGGGGGTGTGTGTGTATTTTACAAACACGGCCTTGGAGAACGAGGAATTAAAGGAAAATACGTTTTCTTAACCATCTGTTGCAGCTCTGATGTTGAAAGCAATTATTGTTGAATGCAATAATTTGGGATCTGAGCTGAGTTTTGCACAAGAACTGGAACACACAAACAGCCACCAGGTTTGGGTGGTTGCTAGGCAGCAGCTGATTCCTTCTTGGAAAAGCAGCCACGGCTGCCTGGGCTGGGTGCTGACAGCCCCAGCCTTGCTCCTTCCCATCCAGGTGACATCCACAGCCAAAAGAAAGCTGGAGAGAACTCCACATTTCATCCCAAAAAGCTGCCAGATGTTAGGGGTTTGAGGGCTTTAATGCTGAATCATCAATTCCAGGTTTTTCTGCATCATTTCCGAGCTGAAAGCCTGAGTGATTAAAAAAGAAAAGACAAAAGGCAATGGCCAATTGTCTTCTGCTGAATCTGCTGATGAAACCAACAGCCACCATGCCCTGTTTTATGGTCATATGGCAACATTTTTGGTTTATTCTCTATCATTTAATCTCTATCTGTGTTTCTCCACCTGTTGCAATGGAATCCAAAATGGGCAATTTCAAGATCAAACAAAACGTGGGTGTGTAGTAAAAGCACGTTGTGAATAGGGATTTGTTTTTCTGCTTTCCCTTCCAAAGGCCAATTCAGGTAAAAATTCACCAACCGAAAAGTTTTATGGGCTGGAATAACTGCAGAGTTCAGCTGTGTGAAGAGCTGTCACGTTTAGAATAGGGGCAAGTCAGTGGCAACTGAAATCAATTAGAGGCAGCTGCAAAATATTCTTAAATTATGCAAAATAAAACTATTTGTGATCACACCAGCGACTTAGAAACTGAACTTTTGAGGCCTCATAGTTATTTAAATCTTGGCTATTGTGTTTTTATCCAGTGAAAGCTGATTTTTTTTTTTTTATCTTGGTTTTAGCCTCCTGCATCTCCTATTATCGAGCAGTTTGTGATGGCTGTAATCACAGCAGTTAATGTGAAAGACTTCCCAGAAAGAAAGAATAATCCCAAGTATTACACAAAAAATGAATGCTTCTATTGTACAAAAGTAACATGAAATGTCTGTATTAAATCTGGCCTGCCTGCAGCTCCAGCAAGTTTTGTTTTGTTGTACAAATCGTTCAGTGTCAAATTCGGCTCGTGAACATCCCATTTCTTTGTTTTGGAAACAAAATAGGAGGGATAGAGATGTGTGCTGGAATCACTCCTTTGATGCCTCCACAAAAACATCTGCACCCACGGCACACATCATTTTCTGGAGTCACCGCTGTATTAAGAGTATTAAAAGAAAAAAAACCAAATCAATAAATACCATTGTTAAGCCAAAGCATCCCGAAAAAATCCCTGTGGCAGGATATATATTGAGCCATAAAATGCATAACAGGCGGTGCACTTGTCCTCTCTGAGTTTCTTCTCTTCCAAAAGCAGGTAAATGTAAGAAATATTGAATTGGGAGGCCACAAAAAGAACCTCGAGCTCTTATTATGCACAAGCAGCTCTGGGTGAACGTGTACATTTTGTAATTGCTACCAGTTCTGAGCAACACGGGTGGAATTTTTATTTACAGACTCCATTTGTGCCATCAAATTCTCTGCATGTTACGACCTTTACATAAATACTCATAATAACACTAAAATAACTCTTCATAAATATAATTTTTTGGCCGCCAAGCTGCTTTGCCTTTGTTTGCTTATGCATTGTGTTTGTTATGTTTACAGCCACTTAAGAATATCCTGGCTGGCTCAGGCATTCCTGGACTTCCAGAAATGGATGTGGTCCCTAAAATGGGGATGTGTTAATGACACGTTGTGAAGGGGACTCTGAGAGGGGTGAAGGAGCCCTCCCACCAGCTCTTTATGGAATATTTCTGTTCATAAAATCTTTATTTTGAGAGGCTGTTGGGTGCTCAGCAGTCAATAAACCAAATAACGCACCAGAAAGTACTAAAGAATCTCAGTGCAAGGCTCCGAACCAGGAATTGTCTTCAGAATTCCTTAAAATCAGTAAAAATTAGGCATTGATATTGCTTGGACTCGCCTCCTTTCTTTGTCTCTATCTCCTGGTTACTTTCTTTTCTCTACAAACTCCTGGCACTTCTTGTGTCCATAATGAAATATTGAATATATTTATTCAGGTTGGTCTCACCCAAAAGCCAGTGCTACAAATTTCTTACATGAAACAGCTTCAATGAGTGCCTTGCTTTTGGTTTTTCCCCTCTCCTGCCTCCCCTGCCAGGCAGGGGACACTTCCAGAGCTTCTCAGCCCCTCATCTCCAGCTGATTCCCACTGATCTTCCTGTTCCTACAGGTCCCAGACATCACCTCCAGGGCAAAACCCCTCCCTGGGATCCCTGACCCCACTGAAGGGCTTGTTTAAAGAAAAATCAACAGTTTTCCAAAAGAATGAAATGGTCACCAAACAGGAAATGTGGCAAGAAACCAAAGGTGTCACCTCCCTTGGTGTGAGCAGAGGGCACCTCATACAGGAATCTGAATTTTCCAGGATTTTCTAGAGAGGATTCCTGTTCTCAGAGGAGAATTTGGGTGTTTTTTTTTTTTTTGCTGTTCATGCACAATCTCTCACTGCTTTGCCAAATCCTCCTAGAAAAATGTGTCCAAATTATAGAAATATATCTATGTCCCAGCATCATGGTGAGATGTGTGGGCAACATTGGATTGCCCAACAGCACATCACTGAAAATTGAAAAAAAAAACAGGGAAGAAGAAAAAAAGCAAGAAAACTTGGAGGAGAAAGGGAAAAGGGAGAAAGTGAAGGATTTCCTTAATTTTGTCTCTGTGTGTGTGATGGATGTGCTGGGGGTGATCCCTCTCTTTATATTATTAAGTGAAGATAAAGAATAATAGCAGTGCATAATGAAAACACCATTTTTTTTCTCTCATGCATGGGTTTGAAGATATAATTCCTGTGCTCTTTCTAGCCCACTGATGAGCACCTTGCTTCTAATAGCACGGATAATGAGAGATTTATGACTTGTGGCTCTCTGATAGCAGACCAGGACTCATTTGTCCCTTCCATGGTGGATCCTGTAATCATCTCTGCAGGCAGCCAGCCCAGCTCCAAGGTGTGCAAGCAGGGAGAGATAATTCACTTATCAAATCTCACTTGCAACAGAAGAAAATCCGTGCTGACATCTTAAAAAAAAAAGAAGATATTTTTCTATTTTGTTTACACAATGAATCCTGTTCAGGCTGAAATGATTTCAGGCTGTTAGGCTCGCTGGGATTTGAAAGCCTTCCCCACAAAGCTGCCTTAAAACACCATCATTTGGTGCCACTGTGTTCAAGTGCTTTCTTTTGTGGCAAAGTGCTTGCTTGTGTTGGTTTGGCTTTTTTTCATGACAGGAAAGGTTTGAAGTAAAGAGTTGGCAGCTGCTTTGCCCTCCTTTGAGCCCACATTGCTGTTTGACCCCTGTCAGCAGGATGTGCAGGTGACTTGTAAATGCAGCAAAGATGCTCCAAGAGGACTGAGGGACTGTCCCTCTGACATCCTCCCTCGATGAGCACGTCCTGTGTGGTTTTGAGGTGTGTTTGAGCTCTCAGGATGGCACCCTGTGCTCCTTAAGCATCCTGGGGAAAATTCCTGCCTGGCCTTACACCAAGGTTGCTAAAATCCTGCAGAGATTATCAATGTAACCCCTCCCCTCATCCTTGAATTTAACATCACTTCTGGAGGCTCAGGAGAATGTCCTTGAAGGACAACAAGAGAAGCTGTGGCTGCCCTATCCCTGGAAGTGTCCAAGGCCAGGTTGGACAGGGCTTGGAGCAACCTGGGATAGTGGAAGGTGTCCCTACCCATGGCAGGGAGTGGAAAAAGATGATCTTAAGGTCCCTTCCAACCCAAACCATTCCCTGTGCCTGTGCCAAGGCTTTCTGCAGATGCAGCACTCTCTCCACTAACAACTAAACACAAAATCTTTTGGTAAATTCCCTATAAATCAATTTAATGTCAGCAAGGACTCTGATAAACGGTGGAATTTTCAGCATTCACGTCTCTACTTTTAATAGCAGGGATGTGAACTTCAGCTTCGCTGCTCAGTTTTATTTTAGATGACACCAGGCTCTGCAGTTTTACGATATCCTTTCTTTATGACACATGAAGAAGACCAGAAGACATGGGTTTGGTTCCGGTGTTCATTCCAGCTTGGCTTTCATCTCCGATGTATCTGTAATGTCCGGATGGTTTTTCTGGATGACTCACCTCAGATCTGAAGGAGCAAATGCTGATCTCTCCCAGCCCTTACTGAGCAGGGAGAGTGATGAATCTTTAATGATGACACTTCTTTTCCTCGAGGCTTCCGCAGGTATTTGAATTAAAAAAGCCACAAGGAAATTCAAACAGTTCTAATGTTTTAAACAGAATCGAGTATAAATTGCTTCCTCCAGTGAGAATAATACACAGAAGGAAAAAAAAGGCCTTAAAAAAAAAAAAAGTTGAAGTGAGACACTGTGTTAGCAGAGTGATGGCTCTGATACCTGACCCTGCAGCCAAGCCATCAGTGTCCTTTAGCTCCCAGGTGCAAAGTGGGTAAATCGAGGAATTTTCAGCGAATTTTGGGTAATTTTTGAGTGCTGTAGGGATCCTGGCTGCCACGGACATGGGAGGGAGCCCAACTCCCCTCACCACTCTCATGGATGTTGGGCAAAGATCAACAAAAAAGATAATTTTTTTTGTAAAGTGGAGAAGTTTTCCTCTTTTCATAGCAGTGTGTGCGTTCTGCAGTGCTGTTTTGTGGTGTTTTCAGGGAAGCACTGGAGGTTCCTGGAAGCTCCAGAGGAGTTCACTGTGAGGTGATGCTGGTGGCTCAGAGGGGACAGGGGACGTGGCCAGTGCAGAACAAGCAGAGCTTGGAGCAGAGCAGGGGAGACCAGAAGTGCTGACACACATTTGAGATTTGTCAGCATAAGAACAGTAAGTGACTAAAATATGCAACTTTCCTGACAAAAACCGGGGATGAGGCCAGGGCCAGTGATCTAAAGTCATTCCAGCTCTGCCTGGTGTCACTCTGGGTGTCACTCACACAATGCTTGAAGTTGGAAAAGATCTCTAAGATCATCGAGTCCAACCCTTCCCCCTGCATTGCCAAGGTCACCCCTAACCCATGTCCCCAAGTGCCACATCCACAAGATTTCTGAACACTTCCAGGGGTGCTGATACTGCTACTTCCCCAGGCAGCCTGTTCCAATGCTTGAAAACCCTTTTGGTGAAGAAATTTTCCCCAATACCCCACCTAAACCTCCACTGGTGCAATCTGAGGCCGTTCCCTCTCCTCCTGTCCCTGTTCCCTGCGAGCAGAGCCCGACCCCCCCCGGCTGCCCCCTCCTGTCAGGGAGTTGTGCAGAGCCACAAGGTCCCCCCTGAGCCTCCTTTTCTCCAGCCTCAGCCCCTTTCCCCGCTCCCTCAGGAATTCTCCAGCCCCTTCTCAGCTCCGTTCCCTTCCCTGGACACGCTCCAGCCCTTCCACGTCTTTCTCACAGCTGCTTTCTCATCAAACAGTGTCCCCCAGCCTGGCACGTGTGTAGCAAAGACCTGAACCACTGGGAAACCAGCATTTTCCACGTCTTTTATGTGAGTCCCAAGTTTTTGCACAAAACCTGAGCTGGCTCCGTGTGGGGCTGTCCTGGGCCTGCCAAACATTCCCGGGCCGCGATTCCTCAGCAGCACCCTCACCTTTGCCATCGATCTGGGCTTCAGCAGCTGATTTACAAGTCCATCTTTTCTGAATCATTATCTGAGGAGGCTGCCAGTTGGCCCGAGGCAGGATCCAGGCACTGGAGACCGGGGGAATCTGTTCCAGCTGCACTCCGTAATTAGGAAAACCCTGGGCTGTAGCCGGATGTCCAGATGCCTTGCCAAGGAGCGTAACATTTGCTTCAACAAACAGGATTTGTGAGGGGAAAAAATGAAAAAGAGTGAAGATGTCACAGGACAGAGGTCATGGGCCAGCAGTTGCTCCTCTGTTCCTCGTGGCATCTCCCATTTTTAAGCTGCTGAGGTGGAATGTGGTGGGAAGGTGTGGGGAGGTTAAACCAATCCTTGGGATTTCAGCTTGGAGAGAAATACGTTTCTCCTGCTCCCCACTGAGATGGAAAGTACTTGAAATGCCATTTCTTTCATGCTTTCGCACCAGGGAAAAAGTGAACTTTGCATTTTGTTGTGTAACAAGGGCTCCAGCACGGTGTGTTTTGTCAGCAATGAGAATTTGGACGCTCGGTGTGTGACACATCTCAGCTAAAGCCTTGTGTTCCCTGTAGTGCCTTCACTGCAAACACAGATTCAAGCTCTTTTTAAAGGTTTGGGTTTGGTTTTTTTTTTTTTTTTTGCTTGTTCTTTTAACATGAATTAACAAATGTGAAGCTTCCAACAATAGATTTAATAACACGATGATAAATACCAGTGCTTTTGCCACCAATGCCATTTAATCTGTCTCAGCAAATACATTCAATGACTGGGCCAAAAGTCTGAGTGTTTTCCAGCTGTAGGATTCCTACAGCAATGTGAGAATGTCCTTGCAAGGGATAGGGTACCGCAGGCAATGCAAAACTCCACTGTGGATGATTTAGCAAAGAAAATAAAAATTTTTCCTTTTCTCCTTCTTCTTCTTCTCACCTCGATTCTTCCTGTCTCTCCTGCTCCACAAACAGCTACTTTTTAAGTTAGGCAAGAATTTACCAATCTATTCCAACGGATCTGTGGGATATTGGAAGGTTCTACTCACAGATTATTGCTAATCACAGGAGGTTCCTTGGATAAGAATAATTTATCTGTTATGTGTAACCTGCAGTGTGGACTTTGACAACTTGCTCTTCTTTGGCCCTGTAGTCCTCAGTCTTTCCCTTGTGCTGGAAAAGCATTTGAATGAAATTCATGGAAGAACAGGAGTGTTGAATCTGATTTATCCCTGGCCAGCCTCTGGATTTCCTTGTGCACTGGTTGACATTCACAGGTTGAGGATCTCCTGTTGTAGTTTCCTGCTTGATCTGAGACAACTGCAGGGTTCTTATGGCAAAGCATTTCAGGAAAATATTGGTAACTTAGTGGAAGTTGTTGCTTTAATTACATAGGGGTTTTTAATCAAACTTCTGGATTTTTTTGTTGTCTCACTCAACCTAAGAATTTCTTCTTTACCCCTCTCTGCAGGTTATTCCCTATTTAATTGTTTTAAAAAATAAAGAATACAGCACACGTGGCTACTCTTCATCATGAAAGTGTCCAAGTGTAACTCCCCACAGCACTGATACACTGAAAATAACCTTTCCACGAGGCTTCCCCAGCAGCAGAGAAGGATTTTGTCCTTTGATTTTGTGCTCCTCACTGTGCACCACGACAGAGTGAGGAGCTGGCTCCGAGGGCATCTCGCCCGTGTTTGGTGCCAGCAGTTCCCAGTGCTAGACCAGGCTCCCTGCCTTTGCCCTGACTGCAACCCAGCATTATTCCTTTGCCAAAAACCATGGAGTGGGCCCTCTGCTCTGGCTATTTTCTGGATTCCCTGGTTTTTCCCACACTGTGGCTAATGAGTCCAGCTGTTTGCTCTGTGGCTCTGGACTCTCTGTTGCTCAACGTTCCAAAAAAACAAATCTGTTCCTTCGTGCCAGCTATGGATGTACACAGTGGCATTGGCATCTTGGAGTTATGCTAGGGAAGTGGTAAAGTGTATTTTAGTGTATTTTATTAAAACAGAAAGCTCTTCAAGCATCCCCTAAATGTTGTGGTGGGACTAAAGATTTCTTGAGGGATAGAACTGATATCTTCCTCCTCTTCCCCTTCACCCATGGAGATGAATTCTGTTGTGGTGGGTATGGTTTAATGAACACTTCCTAAAGGGGAGCTGATTTATATTCCTTTGTTTATATAATGCAACACATAAACTGAAATTCTGCTCAGCAAAAAATTTTCTCCTGTGGCAGCCTGCCTGGGTGGAAGAAAAATAATACAAAAGGTCTTACCAGTGGTGTGACATGTTGCTGTAAAACAACCAGGAACGTCAAGAGATTTCAGTCCAAATGGAGAATTTCTGAAAATTAATTTTGGATGCTTAATACAAACTAGAAAGTAACGTAATTTCTGGCAAAGCAGTTGACAGCAGACGTAATGCATCAGTGCAATAGCCCAGACTGTGTTAAATAGAAATTAGCTCCATGTAAAAAGCTGCAGAGAGAGAATAGTGCTTGCACAAAACAACCCCTGACAAAAGCAGAGGTTGAAGTGCTGGTGGAACAGTTATCACTGAACGAGGAATGCTGTGATGTAATAGAATTTGTGAACGTGGTTTGGAATCGCTGCAGTTCTTTAAACGTGAAGGTGACTTTAGTGCCAAGGAAATCCAGCTCGTTGCTGGGCTGTCTGTGCTCCCCGTTCTGCAGAGAGCACAAAAGGGGCATTTGTTGAAATCTGCATTTCCCGGCTTCCCTGGCCCCTCCACGGTCGTGCCTGAAGCCATGGAAATCAAAAGCAGAGATAGTGAAGCTTTGGGTCAGCCCTGGACACAGCGTGGGACTGTCCAAATCCTTGCAACAGGATCCCAGGGGTGTTTCAAGTGCCTCCTCTGTGGAGGGGGAGAAACAGATCCCAGGGCAATCAGATCATCTCCAGGACTCTTTCTCTCCTGCTGCACTCCATTTGAAAGCACATTTTCTGACTCATCTCCTCCAGAACACCAAAAATAATGTTCCTTTCTCTGTGTTTTTCCCCAGGGGTGACACAAAAGCGCTGGGGCCCTGATGGTCAGAGGACATGCTCAGGCCTTCATGGGGAGAGTGGTGCATGGGGAAAATCGAGCCCTACCAAGGTAAAATAAATAAATTCTGTTTGGAGAGCGGTCAGCAGAATACAAGAGGGTTTAAAAAACAATCAGTGATTGCTGAGCAGTATGTTTGGACTTGGTTTTGTTTAGCTAAGCTTAGCTTAGGCAGCAGAAAAGCCAAATAAAATGATGGCTAAGTGTGATTCTGTGTGCTCTTGGTGAGGGGGAAAAGATTGCATGTTTTGTTGGGGAAAAGAAGTTGTAGAAAACCCCCCATGAGACTAAATCAAGCGGTATCCCAAATATCAGTACACTCTGCCTGACACGTCCTTGAGATAAAGCCTGAGGTTTGCAACTCACCACAATTACTTTGTGTGTGTGTGTTTTCTTCACAAGATGCAGTGAAGCTTGAAAGCTCCCAACGAGCACAGGATGAGCTGGGCTAACCTTAAAAGATCCATTTCTTTGCTAAAGATTGAGAGGAGGAAATGATACATATATTCAAGCAGAAAAAGGAAAAGTAAATTATTTAAAATATTGGTGCATGAGTTTGTAGCTAATCAGGAGCGTTTCTGACATGCCTTTGGACTCTTGCAGGATGTCTCCATCTGTGCAGCCCTCAACAAAAGAAATAAATGTCAAATTAACTACTGGAGCATGAGAGATGCATCCAAAACAAAGTCTCTCAAGGAACATTCTTCTTCGGTGCCCTGTAAAAATGTGGGGGAAGTTGAGAGTTTTGGAAGGCGTGCAAAGGTCTTAAACCTGTAGGTAGAAGTAAATGAAGTGAAGAAAATATGAGTCAAATGTTGTTACAAACCATGAAAGAAACAGAGGAGGAAGAAAATGCTTTCCCTGGGGCTGTGAAATTATTGAATTGTCCAAACCACAGGCAGCTGGTTTAAAGAGTTGATAAAATTTATCTGACATTTCACCTCGTTAATAAACTCTTGATCTGCCTCTGCCCAGTTGGGTTCCCAGTAGGCTCCCTCCCAAGAGATACAAAGGAGCTGTTTCTGGCGGTGTTCTCCTGCATGGAGGAGGAACAAAAGGATGGTTTCATAGGAGCTCAGAATCATGGAATGGTTTGAGTTGGAAGGGTCCTTAAAGATCATCTCCCCATGGGCTTTGGTGCAGTGTCACCCAAGCCCGGAGAAGGGTGACCATGGCACCAGGGGGGTCACAATGCTGTCACCCTCTTCCTGGGGGAAGGACAATTTTGTGTTTTGTGAAGCCTCTCTGGAGTCCTGGCATTGATTATCAGTTGATAGACACCCAGACAGGACCGGGGTCTATCCTCCTCCCAACAAGCAGGAGTCCGTGGCACCTAAACATGGAATGAGCTTTCCCTAGGAAGCTAATCCTCAGATTCTGCATGCCAGTTCAGTGTTGGGGTTGGGGTTTTTTTTAATTTCTATTAGGATCAAGAGACCTGGGAACATGGGGCAGGAGCAATCCAATCAGCCAATTTATAGCAGCAGTGAGATTAGGCCAGATGCTTTATTGCATGGGACTGATGTGCCCAGCTGGGTGGATAATAATAGCAGGAGGCTTTAAACTCAGATTTACTCTTTGTCAGAGAGCTAGAACATAAAAGCATCTCCTTTGTCACCCCAAGGCAAGTAAGGTAGGGTCTATCAAGATGGATGTTCCCTGTCATGGATGGAAAAATTAATCTGGGCCACTGTCAGTCTCTGGGCCACTGTCAATCAATCTTGGACATATGTGTTTGTACATCATTGGCAGGTGTCACCAAGGAATCATAAGAAAGAGGGAACTAATTAATTAAAATAGTACCCCGAGCTCTTGTGGGTAACTGTATTGCTTTTTTGGGAGAAGATTTTTCATGCCTATAACTGGTGAGGTTGTAGAGCTGTCACGCCCCTGGTGCCCCCATGTCCTCTGCAGCATGTGATGTTACAGGCCAGTGATCCATGATATACTTAAATGCATTTTAAATTCCAGCAGATCACCGCGAAAGAGGAGTTTATAGTCTGAAACTGGCAAATGTCTTTGACACGTCCATTTTTAAACACCCACCAATCCCATCTGTGGTGATGGGTTAAATACTCACAGTAATACTATGGAATGCAGGTTTTAAATTTTAATATTTTTTCCTTCACCAGAGTGATAAAGTTTTCATTGAGGCTTCCCAGACAATTCAGAGCCGATTTCAAGAGCGTGCATTTTTAAATGACAAAGAAGTTAATATGAATGGAAAGTTAACAAGAGATCTTGAACAAAACTGTCTGCTGCGATAGATGGTGGATGAGAAACAGTTGCACACAGGATAATGGAGTATGGTGATAACTGGGAATCTTTTCATTTGCAGGAATCTCTGCCTTCCCAAAATACAACATTGATTTCAGCGGTAATCGTTGCACAGATTGATGAGGATAAACCCAAAGGAAACCCACCCTCTCTGCCTATGCAGGGCCTGATCCCCCAGCCCAGAGCTTGTCACACGAAGCCATCCTTGCCCAACCACGGGTCAGCCATCGTTGGCAGAACATTTTTGGTGCTTCCCAGCAGATTAGAGATCCAGGCATCCTTAGAAGACACCATGTCACCATCAGACTCTCCCAGTCCAAAGCAGTGTCCGAGCCAGCAGAGAGGCTTTGCCTACATCACTGTCACAGCCAGGCGTGTTCCTGTGGGCTCTGCAGAGCTGGCACGTGGCCCTGGGGCTGGACAGGAACCCAACACCGTGTCCCCCACGTCCAGCAAAGTCCCTGCTGCCCTCGGGTGCTGGCCTCCCCCAGCCCACTCAAACCAACCTCCCTTCAAGGTTTCCAAGTCTCGCTCAAAACTAGGTGAAGAGCCCCAAAAGCAGCTTTTGGACCCTGGAATCAAGGAGGACGGCGTGGGTCTTCAAAGCAGTGATGGGAGGGAGAAAGTGCCACCTTCATTCGTCTCCCGTGTCCAGCTCCAGGTGTCTCAGCCATGCCCAAACACCATCTATTACTTAGACAAGTCGCTCAGTGTGTGCATTGACCAACCTCGAGTGAAATGCCAAAAAATGTATAGATCCACGTTGTCCTTGAGCCTGAAGTGCAGTTTGTCCGGATTAACAGCAGATGGAGTAGATGGCATAGCTAATGGAGAGCCCATGGAGGAGCGAGCTCCAAGGAAGCTCCCAGGAGCAAACAGGGCTCCACTCAGATCACACCTGAGCGTGGACTTCACGGGAAACAAGGTAATTAAGAAGCAGAACGCAAAGGAAGGACATTTGGGTAGTAAATACACTTTGCAAAGTGTCTTTGCCTCGGGACTTGCAGCATTTGTGGATATTCCCAGAGGACCTCACAACGCAGTAGCAGCAAAGGAAGAGGATGAGCAGCCTGGCAGCCACCACACTGTGTTTTCTCTCCAAATTCCTAATTCAAGTGCTGAGGCAGGTAAGTCATTTCCATAAACCTCAGGCTGGTGGAGCACAGGTTCAGGCTGGAGCAGCCCCACCACAGTGATTTTGTCAGAGCAGATAACAGCAATCCTTGATTCTGCAGAGGCACAGGGAGTTAGAGCACAACCCAGAGGTTTCCAGCTCCAGCACTGCCATGAATATTTGCCATGCTGGTGATGTGCGCTGCTCATCAGCTGAGACAGAAAAATCCGCCTGTGTTTTCTGCATTAAACCTCTTTTTTTAACCATTTATAACAGTAATTTTTTTTTATTCTCCCAGCAACCTGCAAGCGCTTATCCCCTGAAAATAATTAGGTTTTTCTTTGAATAAGGGCTGATTTTCAAGGTGTGAAATTAAGAAGGAGGTGACTGCACTGAGCTTGGTTTTGTGCTCCTTGCAATTAAAAATTATCTTGTTTTCAGCTTTTATTTAGAAGGCTACAGTAATAAGCCCTGGCTTTTATATCCAATGGAACCAGGTAAAAGGTTTGCAAATCTTGAACATGTTTGTTTCCAACCATTTTACAAACATGAAATGCTCTTTACAGCATTGTTCCTGGGGAAGGGAGAGGGGCCATGGGGATTGCTCCCTGCCCAGAGTGGTGCAGCTCCTGCTGCACTGGGATTTTCCAGCACACTTGGATAACCACAGCTGAGTTTATTGACTTTCCAGGAAAGGAAGGTGGATGGGAAGATTGTCAATGAGAGAGTCTGTTTTTTACCAAGAGCACAAAGATTAAAACTTACCCCCTGTGTACTCTGCGACCTTGGGCTGCGTTTAATTGCAATTACCCTGTTCTTATATGGCCTTTTTGATCTAAGGGTCAGTGTATGAACATGAACCACTTCCTAAGGTTCCTTTGTACCTTCATCTTCCCAGTGTGCCAATGGAAGGAAACAGAAAGATGAGAAGCCTCACGCTGCCTCGAGGGCTGGGCGAGGTGCAAACCCCTTGCAGTCACTGCTGCTCTCCCTTTTCCATGCCCGAAATCAATGGGATTGCTCCTGCAGCTACAGAGGGCAGGGGCAGAGCCTGAGAGAAAATATTTCTCTATTTTCCTGAGCATAATCCAGGCTGTGTGGTGTTGGAGGGGAGAAGGCACAGTGGGGAGCAGGAGAGGGAAGGTGCCAACCAGTGCTAAGGGGTTGGGGGAGAAATATCAAGGGATGGCACCAGCAAATGAAGCACTTCATTGCATACATCCTAATGTCAAGTATCAGGGAATATCACTCCATAAGGGAGTGTTATGTACTCAAGGCTTTGTTCATCTAAGGTTTCTCTCTGATAAACCAGATTTAAAACTGAGCCTTCCCTGGGCTTAGTGATGCCATGGTGGCATGGAAGAACCACTTTTACTAGAAATAATTAGAAAGTGAATTGGGAGGTTGCTCAGGGTTCCATAGTTTTTATTGAAAGGAGGAAATTAGTGAGGTAAGGAGCTGAGAAATACTGGTTTGTGATAAAGGACTTCCAGCATTTGTGTACACAAGACTATAGGTGTAAATAAACATGGGAAGTGTTACCTTTTTAACTGCTTCCACCTTTTGTGTGGGCAATAATGTAGAATGTAAAGATATACATTTCTCTTGCTCAGACCCTTTGTAACATATAAGGAGGTGTTTATCAGCTTACTACAACTTTCCTGTGTGAAATTTGTATAAACAACCAGAATAATGCCCCAAAACAACAGCCTTTCTCAGCAGGATCACCCAAGTAATGAGCTCGTGCTCAGCCACCAACCATTCAATGGGACAAGTCATGAGAAACCTGGCAAAAGCATGGGGCATCCACACTGGTCCTTAAAATGAGAGGGAATGGTGTGATTTTAACCTGGGAGAAATTAAAAAGTTAAATTAAACTTTTTCTAGTTCTGGAATGGGTAAGGTGAGGAGAAGTTATTGGTATGAGATTATCAATCACAGAATCATTTAGGGTGGAAAAGACCTTTAAGATCATCCAGCCCAACCAGCCCCCAGCACTGCCAAGGCTGCCACTGACCCATGTCCCCAAGTGCCACATCCAAAGGGCTTTTAAATCCCTCTAGGACTGGACAATCCTTTTGGAGAACTCTTGTGCCATTCTAGATTCCCAGTTATTTTGGATATTTTTTTCCTCTGCTGTTTACTAATTCAAATCTGTTCCCGTTAAGCTTTGCTCTGCTCCATGTTTATGCAATGAAATGTTTGTGAAATGAAGTGTTTAAAAGGAAGGGAGAACCAGCAAAGAAGGGACAGTGAGCAAGTTTTGACACAGTGTTTGTGCTTTAACACAGTTATCTTATGGATGAGGGAACTGTGGAGAGCACTTTGTCCATTACATTTCTGATGACCCAGAAAGTTGGAGTTTATATTGGTTTGCAGCTGTAGGCAAGAGCTTCCTGCCAGCAGAAATACAAGTGGTAATAACATCACTATGCTAAAAAAAAAAAAAGAAAAAAAAAAAAGAAAAATTACTTTCAAGGCTACACTTCTCGTATGAAATCTGGAAATGCAGTTTCCAGGATGTATAGGTTGCTTTATTAGGATCTCAGTTGGAATAAGCACCCAAATACTTCTCTGCTTTACGGGTGCTGGGGCCAGGTTTGCTGTTTCCTATAGGCCCAGTTGAGTCATGGCCTCTTTGGAGTGTCTTTTTCCTAATCTTTTGTGTGACTTCACTGAAGTAATGATGACTCTACCTACTATATTACTCATATTATTTCATGTCCAAATCCAACTATTCGAGACTTGGCTTTACATGGACCTGGATAACTTAATCTAAGGCCCTTCTTTCAGCAGGAGGCTGGGCCAGGTAATCTCCAGAGTTATACATTTCCACCACATGCCACATCTGAAAAGGATACTTTAGGATTATTAATGAAACATAAATCTTGGGCTCTGCTCACGGATGGGAATTACACTTGGAAATCCAAATCTGTGGGACTCAGAGTTCAAAGCCATGGTTCATGCTAGAGCATCCCAAGGATGGAATATGATATTTCCCCACTGTGGACTGTATCTTCTACTCGCTCCACTGCTTTGGGCCTTGACTTCCATTACCTGGCAAGAAATTGGATTGTGAGTGCTGGAAAATCCATGTTATACATGAAGTCAGACTTGAACCGTGGGAGGACAGAGTCGTAGGACAGAACCGTGTTTATTTTTAGTGAGTGGCCAACATTTCCATCCCTTGGGCAGCTGAAGGAACGTGTGAAGGGTCCCACTGGGGGCCACATGACCCACCCACCTCAGAGACATGGCCAAGGGCCAGCCCAGGCCAAGCTCCACGAGGTCCCTGTCAGGGGTGATCGATGTGCATCACCCTGCCTTCGGTCACGGCTTTTAACAAGCTGTCAGAACTTGCTAACGCTGCTTTTCAGGCAATGCTGCAATTTCCTTTCCTGTCTGCAGCTGATGTCTCATAAATACAAGGTAAGTTGGAAATGAAAAGATTAGTCTTGTTTCTGCTGAAGACAGGAACATTTTTAATCTTAATTTCTCACCTACCTTTCATGAAGAATATATTCCCCATGAATATCTAGTTCTCCATCCATCTTTCACTATCTATTACCTACTGGGCTCGAGGCTGAATTATTAAAAAGAAGCAAAGAGAAGAAAATGGGACAATTTTAAATTCTTTTTGACCTCTTGATTAAACAATATCATCACTTTTCTAGGGAAGATTATAAATGCCAACATCTAAATTTATCCGTTTAAGCTTAGATAACCGTAAACTTCTTGATGCCTGAGCGCCTTCACACATCTCAGCTATTTTCTAAAGCAAAATATTTCCTGCTCACCTCTACACTTTTGTTCTTCTTTTGTTGTCATACCCAAAACTGCTGTGCAGAGATATTAAGGAAGAACAACTGAAGTGGAGAGTGAATCCAGTTTGGATGGTGGGTGCTGTGCTGCATCCCACTGCCCTGAGCGGAGATGCAGATGGGCAAGGAGGGTGGGGGAGATGACAAAAAGGCATTTCATGAGTCACACTCCCATGTAAACCACCCAAAATTAGGGACATCAGGGTTATAAGATAATCATCAGCCATAGTGTGGCCACACAACCAGGGCAGTGACCGTCCCTGTGTGGGCACTGCTGAGGGACCTCAGATCCTGGGGTCAGTCTTGGACAAGACAGACCCTGAGGGACTGAAGCGTGTCCAGGGAAGGGAACGGAGCTGGGAAGGGGCTGGAGAATTCCTGAGGGAGCTGGGAAAGGGGCTGAGGCTGGAGAAAAGGAGGCTCAGGGGGGACCTTGTGGCTCTGCACAACTCCCTGACAGGAGGGGGCAGCCGGGGGGGGTCGGGCTCTGCTCCCAGGGAACAGGGACAGGAGGAGAGGGAACGGCCTCAGCCTGGGCCAGGGGAGGTTTACGTTGGATACTGGGAAAATTTCTTCACCATAAGAGCTCTCCAGCCCTGGCACAGCTGCCTAGAGGAGGGGTGGGATCCCCATCCCTGGAGGGATTTTAAGCCGTGTGTGTGGCCCCTGGGGACATGGAGCAGTGGTGGCCTTGGCAGTGCTGAGGGAAGAGTTGGACTCAGTCTTAAAGGTCTTTTCCAACCCTAATGGTTCCGTGCTGGAGTCAGGAGTGGAAGGTGGATGATGCACATTGGGGTGGCTGTGACAAATGTGCTCAGTGGGGCCTGAGCCCCTGGGAGCTGTCCCAGCTCAGGGGGTGTCCGGGGAGGCACTCCCACTGTTCCTTTTCCAGAATTCAGGGATGAAATGCTCAGGAGGAGAAGGATACATTCACAGCAGTGAACAAGATGCATCAGAGGCTTGGTAAAGCACTGCTTATACCTTTTCCCAAAGAGCAAGGTGACTTGAAAGCATAATTTGCTTAATTAAAACAAGCCAAGGCAGCGAGTGGGGAAAACTGAGATGGGATCTGGGCTTTGGGAGTGTTGAATGGCCCCAGACAATTACAGACTTCTGTTTCCTTCTCCAACTTATTTATTAACAAGTGCTGAAGTCAGCAACACGTTTTTAAGGGGTAAATAACTAGACTTTAATTTGTTTCAAGATCTATTTTAATTTTTGGATACATGTATGTATATTCCTTCTCAAATTGGAGTAAAATCCGAACAGCTGGTACTGTGGGGCTTTGATAAGCTGCTACCTGCAAAGCAAAAATATATTTTTATTTTAAATACACACTGAAGAACACCAGGTATTTGAGACATTTGTGTATCAAGAAAGTATCGTGGGTCACCTTTAATATATAAGCCTGATAATCAAAATGGGCTAATTAGGAAATCTGAAGGCTGTAAGTAATATTTGCTTTCAGGTAATTAACTAGTGTTTGAAATGTTATGATGAAGGAATGTGGCCTATCTGGTGTTCTCACCTCATATTCTGTTTATGGGAAAGTGACCATGCAATAAGCCAGAGTACAAGATTTTTATATGTGTAAATAAATATATATATAAAAAAATATATAAATATTTCTAGCTATCTACATGAACAAGATATAATTAGAAGGAAGCAGTTCCTTACAATATGGAATTTATTGTATAGAAACTTGAGCAGCTCCAGCTGATGTTAATTAACTCTCCACCCTGCAAATGTGTGCAGCAGAACCGGTGGTGAAGACAGGAGAAATATGAAATATGGCACGGGAGATTTTACTTTAGCTTGCACCTGCTAAGCACAAGGAGCCAAATCTTCAGCTGATGTCAACCAATTGAAATCTCTGCCTGCAGAGGAGTGACACTGATTTACACCAGCCAAGAATCTGGCCAGGGACGTTACTGACTTGGCATTATGGACACAGCAGCTGGTGCTGACTTGTTAAGAACAAAGGACCACATGCCAAAAAGCCCATTAAAAGCAGCTCCTTTGATGTTTCACTTCATCTGGGATAAATTTAAAATGGAGGAGGCTGTCAATTTTCCTTAGTCTAGACATTCTGTGTCATTGGGTCTGTGTCACACTGCAGTGTGACCTTCATGTGCTGCATCCCCAGAAACTCAGGGGTCGATCCTTTCAGATGTTGAAAACTCAGTGAGGAATTGGCAATCCTGCTACAGGTGACTTTGGAAGATGCTGCCAGCCTTTGAGACAGACCCAAACCTGTGGGGGGAAATAGCAGTTGCCTCGCTTTATCTCGGAGTTTTCAATTCATTTTTAGAAGGAAGGAGATGCCTCTTCTTTTCTGGAGGGCCCTTTTGCATTTTTTGGAGTGCCAGCTCTTCAGTTTTGCTCTTTCTCTCAAAAGAAAAGCTGGTGCCAGTTTCATCTGGTGGGACAAAGGGTGTAGGAGAAGGAAGGGATCAGTGTGGAGGGGTGTTCTTTGCCATTCCATTCCTTTAAATTATTTCTTTATTAAATCAGAAGACAGATGTGGTGACCTCCTGCCCTGTCATATGGAGGCAAGGCCACCCCTGGAGATCGTGGGCAATGATGTCAGCAAGAGGGGAGGGTGATGCTCAGGGCTGTGTGAGCCAAAGCTGGTTTTCAGTGACAACACTGTGACGTCCCAGTGACCCTGGCTGAGATCATTTTCCTATGGAACCAATTGTTCTTTATCAATTGCTCTGCAGTTTAAGGCAATGAGCAACCAGAGATGGTTGGGTTTTCCTGGGGTTTGTTTCTGTGGGGGTTTCTTGTGGATGTTTTTGTTTGGTTGTGTGTGTTGAAGGGCATGATCAGAAAATAATTTGATTGGAGTTTCCTTCAGGAAATGCCTTTTGAGGATTAAAGGCTCAATTTTCTGTTATGGGACATAGCAATGGACCTGTTGGGTAGAAAGGCCATTGTTTCTCTAGAAGACAGAAGGAGCTCTGCCCTGTTAATGATGTTACAGGACACATTTTTATGAGTGAAACTCATAAATTAGATTTTCTCAAAGATATTCGTGTTGTCTGAAGATCCAAGTGACAGTTCAGCATATGAAAACTGAGGGTTTGATTCTTCCACTGTTTTCCATCTTGGGTAGTTTGGATTCAACGATGTTAAAGGTCTTTTCCAGCCTACACTGTTGTATGATTCTGTGATCTTGTGACATTTCTATCTGGAGCTGTCAGAGCTGCTAAGAATGTGAGACAATTTGAAGTGAAAGACTGGAGGGTGCAAGTCACTCTTTAACACTCCGGGCAAGCAGCGGGCTGGAATACCAGAATCATTAAAATAATGATTAAAAGAGATGGGCTCTGTGGATTCAGCGACTGCATTATGCCACTGGAGTAAAGGGCCTCATTTTCCCCTAATTCACACTTGGTTTAAACTAGGAACGACTCTTGTACAGTCTGTGAAATGAAAACTTGGCTCAGCCTGGCTGCGGTAAATTATCAGAAAGAGCTGAACTAGGTGCCTCGGACATGATGAGAATTCCAAGTGGTCCATGCCTTTCTTACCCTGCAAATCACCATTTAAATGTTCTGAATCATCCTGAACATTTTTTTTTTAAGTCACACTGCATCAGATTACTCCTTGAGTCACTACAATAGCGTCTGATAGCTTCTAGCGTGACATCCTGGAAATGCAAACATGGGTTTCTAACTCCGAGGCTTTGGGTTTGTGGCTGTTACAGGGAATGTCTCGAAAGTACAGCAGTAAATTTCAAAGTATTTTTCAATAACTGTTTCCATGGTTCTTAACAATATGAACAGACATCCTCTCACTCTGAGGACCAGTTGCCTGGGAGTGTTGGGTTTGTTAAAGACACGGCTCTGGCGCAGCGTGGCCAAAAAGGCACGACAAGGAAAACTGTGAAGATTCGAGGCATGAGCCTAAAACCTAAGACTGTTTATCTCAAATGAGAAAATAATTACCAGGTACTTGACCAGCCTCCAAATTATGAAAGGTTTAATGAAAGGGAAATATTCTTTCCTTTCATCCTCTCCCAGCTCACAGGAAGGAAAAGGGAAAAATGTTAGTAAAATATACAAACACTGTAGTCAAGCAGCTGGATACTGGGAGCTCACTGGTGTGAGCAGTCACCTCAAATCGTGTGGGTGGGTTATTAGCTGCCCACTAAAATGTTCTGCTGCAGTTATACCCTCTCATGGTTCCGAGTGTAAGGTGATGTCCTGCAGGTGCCAGGCAGGAGCATTTCCTTTTCACACAATCACAGGATCATTAAGGTTGGAAAAAGTCCTCCAAGATCACCAAGTCCAACATCACCATGTCAACTGAACCATATCACCGAGTGCCACATCTACTAGTTTTTGGAGCACTTCCAGGGATGCTGACTCCACCTGGGAAGACTGTTTCTGGGATTAACCACTCTGTTAGTGAAGAAATTTTTCCTGCTGCCCAACCTGAACCTGGCCTGGCACAACTGGAGGCTGTTAAATTGCAGGATTTTGCTGGTGCCCCCACTGCAAACCCTTCTTCCATCAAAACCCTCCGTGGCAGCTGGAGTGGGTGCACCACATCTGTGCTGAGCAGCACTTTGGTACCCATCCCCTCCTTGGAATAAGCAATGTTCACTTGTTTAGCACCAAGGGAGAAGGTCAGTTAACTATTTGCAAAGTGCTTTGAGAAAATAAATTGGCCTTCAGAGTGGAGAGGCTGATTGTTAGGGGCTGGTGATTAGCTGGGTTTGGGATTGTTAGCTCTGAAGCCACTGCACTAATTTTGCCCAAAGCCTTCTGTAAACAAGCTGTTTCTTGACATTAAGAAGCTTTTCCTTCTTTGGACTGATTATAGGTTTGAAGCCTAACAGCTCTTAGGTACACTTTCTGTTTTAAATGATTACAACTTTCTACAGTCAAATATTAGCTTTTGCCAAAAGAAAGCCTCTTCCTTCTGAGAAATGTGGCCACAGCTGTCAACATGGTTTAAAAAAAAAAACCCAAAAGAGGTAGCTAGGAAAAAGAGAAGCTTTTTTGTTAGAGATAATTTTTTAATCTAGACTCTTAGCTTGAGGTGTTATTGATAGAGCTGAGATAATTAAGCTTTATCCCCACCAGGCAGGGCTGTTTGAAGAAGCATTAATACAGGTGCAATGACACATTCATTGGGAGGAATGGGCTGGCTGAGCCTCTCTCTTCAAGCCAGCAAAGTTACCTTGACTTTGGATCTCGACAGTTTTGGGAATGGAGCTGAGGACAGGGCCCAGCCCTGTTTCTCAGGATCCAGCCCCAGGTTTTTATTGAAAGGTGAATTGAGACCTTGTTAAACATCACATTTTGAACAGGGAGTGTGGGCAGAGCTCCATTACCAGGAATTCAGGTAGTTTCCATGGATGTTAATGCTGAGCAACAGCTGATGCTGCCTCTTGCAAATGAGTCATCTGACAAGCATCAGGAGGCAGTTTGGGACAAAAGTCTCATTGCTGGTCAGCAGGAATTTTAGTCCAAACATCCAAATTTCATAGCACCCCCGCCCGACTGCAGCTCGTTGACTGATTACAAGTGATGCCTTTTCCTCGGCAGCCATCTGAAAAATAAATCCTCCGTCCTATCTTGCATCCCTTGACAAACCCTGGCATAACTAATAATGCTGTCATGGCTCTCAGTGTCTCCATTTCTCTGGGTTACCAGGCTGTTGAGATGATGTGCTCTGTTTGCTCATATCTAAGGCTGCGTGGCTTTGCCGTGCCAAGCCTTGATTCACGATAAGGATTGAGCCATCAGTCTCTGTCAGGCAGAGGCTGGAGACTTGGTTGGGATTATGGATGGCTGCTTGAGGCACATGTGGCTCTGTACAACTGGGTCTAAATCCTGAAGGAGGCAGAAGTTTCTTGCATTTAAGGAATGTTAATTCCTGCTCCTCTCTGCTTGGGGTATTGGCAGCATCAGCTCCCAGCACGGAGGTCCGGGAGAGATCAGCAGCTCAGGATGTGGGGCTTTTATTAAATTAAAATCAACCCCCCAGCAGGTGGTCTGTCATGTAAAGCCACCTCCAGTGCTGATGTCTGATCTCATTAGGGACACACAGGGAATCAACCCTGAGTGTCCCCTCCCCAGCCACCTCTCAGGCTGACTTGGTGGCCAGGGAGGATTTGCGGCCCCGCCTCTGTTAAAATGAACTTTGGCCAGTTTCAAAGAAGCACTTTGTCACAAATCATCAAAAATCCACGCTGGAACACTGGGAAGAGTGCTACATGCAAGGATGAAAAGCTGAATTATCCTGCTGTAAAGTGAAATGGGGAAAAAAAAAAAGCAGTAACAATGGAACAGGGGATGTTTGCCTGGATTGTGTGTGTCTCAAGGAAAGGCAAGTTTAACCTGCTGTAATGCAGGGTCACTTCCCGTTAGCAAAACCCCCCGAAGGGAGAGAGGGGGAAATGTAAAAAGATACTTTACAGTAAAACAATATACTTATTTTACTCTGAGATCAAGGGTTCTTCTTTTTTTTTTCAAAAGGAGCTTTTTAAAACCTACCCTTGGTTTTACAGAATATTTTTAACTCCTCCAATATCGTATGGTTTTCACTAAGTCATTATTTAAAAATGGAGCTGTTGTCATCTTTCTTGCACAGGGCAAGAATGACTCTTCTCCAGATGTAATCATGACTTTGTTCCTTAAATTTTCTCCTACAAGCAGCTGAACTTTCACAACAGCAATCTATACTGGCTGAATTTTATTAACGGAGTCATTCTGCTTTCTGTTTCTTTGAGTTTTGCTCTCCCATATCTCCCAAAGCATTACACTTGCATGTCTTTGTTCATTAGTTTTAAAGACTTTCCTCAGCTGGGATAATAGAAAAAACATCTATTTCTGGTCATCCAGTTGCAATTCTGGCTATTCTCAGTGGGGCATATATATTTCAAGTTGGGTTGGTGGGGATTTAGATATACAATTCCAGGTAGTCTTAATGAGAGTAACAGTCCTAATTCCCCACTCAGAATATTAAAAACTGGTCCAGGGTGTAGAGAGTGAAATGCTGTGATCTTACCTTTAAGTACCTTTGCCTTGTTCTTTTTTTTTTTTATTCCTAAATATCATTTGCATCTGTGTTCATTCGTTAAAGTAATTGAGAGCTGCTTTGAGGATGGGGGAGTTGATTTCTGGAGCCCCTGTCTGCTTTGCTTTGCTGTGTTTTCCCAGGGATTGGCTGCACCTGGGTGCACCTTTGGAAGGGAAAGGTTAATTCAAGAGGGAGCTGGAAGAAAGAGTTCAGCAAATTGACTCTGTTATTATTCTGATTGCCTTCAGTGTTAGACAAGAACAAGACGCACCTTTTTTATTGCCTTAATTAACTACCACAAAAAAAAAAAATCCCCACCATACTGTGAATCTAATAAGGATTAAGATTTAGTTAGAATATTAGAACCAGACCCACAAGGAAGACACTTTTCATGCAGGAAGGATGTGTTGATTTTATTCCTCAATTTCATCAGGAATTGTGGGGGTTTTTAAATTCTTTCTCAAGGCAACCTTTCTTTGTCAAATGCTAAGAAGCATCCATCCCCTTTTTCTAATTTTAGGCCCCATTTTTAGTTTTGCTTATGAATTTTTTTTTCCTTCTCTCCTAATCCACATCTTCATAGGGATCCCCCAGACCTTGTGAGGGGGGTGCCACTGGTGGCTTTTCTTTTAGCAAGGAAGTGGTGCAGAGAGAAGGGAAGGTTTTCTCCATTTGCAAAATGTGTAAGAAATTTCCTGGAGCTTAATTGTCCATTCTTGAAGGTTCCTGTACTTACACTTGGAAGCCAATATCCATGGATAGCTAGTCTGGTAGTTAGGAGTAAATGGAGTGTGACTACTCCAGGCAGCTCTTCCTTCTTGTGTTCAGATCAATATTCTGAGTTACAGAGATGTGACTTGGAGTCTTCTCCTTCCCTCACTCTGGTCTCCACTGTTTCACCCTTCTCCCTTACAGCCCATTTGGACTCCCTGGTGATTCCTGCTGATTTTGGGGAGCCCAGCAGCAGCAAGTGGTCCCCCCCTGGGGACACAGCATTGGTTTGAGCAGTTTGACAGTGAAGCTCTTTGGCTCCACAACACACATTTGCTGCACAGACCATTTCTTGATATGAAGGCAAATTATCTCCCGCTGTGCTGCTGCCATGGATGAGCAGAAACTCTTTTCTCCTTTCCTCTTTCTTCTCCTCTCTGTTTACTGCTGGCCAGTAAACTGTTTTAATTTAAAAGGTGATTTAATGAGATAATCTGTTTTCCATTCAGGTTCTTCCTGTGGCTTAGCTCCCCTCCTTTTTTTTCCCCTCTATCTATCTTGGCTGCCTGAGTGAAAGGACTTCCTCCCCTGCTGCTCTGCAGTTACTCAGTGCTACCTGCAGCTTTCTTCATCTTCTCCTACCCCACTGCTTGTTCCTACTCCTCCCACAGCCACCCTTGGAGCCCATGACCCCATTAATCTGTCCCAGTGTTTTTCCCTCCCTCTCTGTGCCATAAGACATTTTTGTGTGGCTGCAGGAATGGGATGGGTCAGGGAATGAAGGAACAGGTCCCTGGATATTCATGAGCTCTGAGGGGACACACAGAATTGAGTCTGTCCAGTTTCTTGAGGGCATTTGCATCAAAACTATTTCCATCTGAGAAAAGAGCTTGGTTGTGACAAAAGATAAGGGAAATATTCACAATGTATGGAAAGCAAAGACAAAAATAGTTTCTGTCAGAGAGCAGGAGAGCTTGGATGCTACCCCAGAGTTTGGGAGCTCTGTGTCCACCTCCTTGCTTTGACCAGATTTTCTGTAAGGCTGTGAAATTGCTTTGGATGGGGTTCATCTCAATGAATTTAATTAAAAACGAGGACTGGGGGTTTTTTTCTGTTTGTGCTGATCTTCAGGGATCCCTCACCAGAGGATCCCCTGAGGAGCTGACTCCTTTTCACTGGATGGGCAGTTACAGAAAGGAGCTTTAGCTGTTATGGTTGGAGTCGATGATGTCAGAGGGCTTTGCCAACCTAAACAATTCTGTGATTCTGTGCTCCAAACTCTGACCTACAGGGAAAGGGAAAACCAGTAAATGCTGTATCTTAATGCCTCCAATTTCCTCAGAAATACTGGATAGTCAAAAAGAGACATCAGCCAGCCAGGTCTTAAAATGCATAAGAGATGATAATTTTGTGGAAAAGAGTATTTCTTATCTGTTGTGGGTGGATTAAGGACTGGGAAAGTGAGCTGAAAACTTCCCGTACGGCAGGATCTAATTTTAGTGAGTGACTTTGAGATAAGGAAGTGTCAAACACAGAATCATAGAGACACAGAATCATTTAGGTTGGAAAAACCCTTCAATATCATCAAGTCCAGCCATCACCCCAGCACTGCCAAGCCCATCACTGACCCAACATCCCCAAGTGCCACATCCACAAATTCTTTAAATCCCTGAAGTGCCATCTCATTCTTTGTCATGGATTGGCTCAAAGGAGGAAAACCCTTCTGATCTTCACTCTGTCCTCAACCAAGACATGGGAAAGAAATGTTTAGAGAGGGGCAGCTGGGAATAAGTCAGCAGAAAAAGGAATTGTCTTATATCTGATTTTAAAAAAGAAAACAAGCAAGATGAAGGAACCTCCCCAACAGCCTGGAGTGACAGGACACAGGGAATGGCTTCCCAGTGCCAGAGGGCAGGGATGGATGGGATATTGGGAAGGAATTGTTCCCTGGGAGGGTGGGGAGGCCCTGGCACAGGGTGCCCAGAGCAGCTGTGGCTGCCCCATGATTCCTGGAAGTGTCCAAGGCCAGGTTGGATGGGGCTTGGAGCAGCCTGGGATAGTGGAAGGTGGGTGAAATGAGATGGTCTTTAAGATTCCTTTCAACCCAAACCACTCCATGATCCTAGGATTTAAAAATTTTTAAACCTCATCAAAATCCTCGTTATGGATTCAGTGGTGGCTGTGATGAAAACCAAGTTTGGGATCAGGGTTTTAACCCCTCTCCAGTGGAGTGGTTGCCTCAGAAGCACCCCCAATATTTCCAGTGCTCCATTCTGGCTCTGTGCAAAGCCACAGCAGGAACCAGCACCCAAAAAGGTCCAATTTCTACAACGCTTTGCCATGAAATTGTTTTGATGAGAAGGACGTTGCTTAGCCCCTACAACTGCAGGATCCTGAAATGGCAATAAAAATGATGTCGAATAGAGGGTTGAGAGAAAAAAATATTCCCATGTTATAGGATTTGGAGTTGTTTTTCTGTTTCTCACAGGAACACCAAAGCTGTTGGGAAGCAGGAACAGCACAACAGCCCCTGGTTCTCATCCAGACTCTGCCTCCAGAGAAGCCGTTGCTGCTGTTGATGATGGCTCATCCAACAGGGAAGATCCCTCCAAAGACACCTCCAAATCCAAAGAGATCCAAGCACAGGGTGTCCTGAAACCAAAAATATCTGTCTCCGACAGTGTGTGCAACATGAAGGCGTCATCAAGAATCCTCCGGGAAGAAAATGTTCACAGGCAAAAGCAGCTCCTAAAAAGTAAGGTACAAATCCTACTGTGGTTGTCAGGAATATGGTTTCAATAATGAGATGAGATCAGTCTCAAAGAAAAAAAAGTGAAATAATGGAAAGTCAGGCCATTTTTGTCCAGCTTTAAGGGCTGAGCGTGAGTCATCTGGTGAGAGATCAATCAGTGAATCTGACTGTATACATTGCTATGGCTAATAGAAAACAAGATTAAAATGACCAAGATAAGCTTAGATTCCCAAGAAAATCTTGAAAAAGCATTAAAATTACAAAGTCAAGCAGCCCCAGACCAACCAAGTAATACCAGAAGTGAGGTTATTTTTACAACCTTGCTCCCATATCTCTCTTTCACTCCTGCAACCTTTTTTTTTTGACACAACAGCCTGAACTACGATTATCAACAAGGTTTCAGTGTGTAAAACATAATTTCTTTGGGTTCAGCTGTGTCTGGAATGTCTTACTCCCAACATTTATTCTCAGAGCTAAAATGCAGGTGACACCAGCAGCTGTATTCACGCACCTGGTATTTTTGCAGAAGACAACTGAGATTAATTTGGGTTTAGTACGAATATGTTTGTGAGAAATGTATTCCTTAAAAATGCTGTAGTGCTCATAGAGCCTTTTTTTCTTGCAGCTGTTTTTTCTGAAGAGAATTTTTTGTAGGCAGGTCGGCAAAACTTTGTCATCGTTGAGCATAAAGCTACGGAATGGCGCACATTTAGAAGCCTAAATGCTGTTTTCAGTGCCTGAAGTTCAATCATGGCATTCCCCTAACTGGAAGTGACTTTGTTTTACAAAAGTGAAGCATCCGCCGAGATCTGGCAAAGCCCAACTTAATCCACACCTCTGTAAACCTGGCTTAAGGAGGAATTTAATTTCATGTTCACAGGTTTCAAGGTTTATTCCAAAATGTTGGTGAGAACAGTGTTAGGGAGGAAATACAGTTCAGGCTTTTATAAGGCAAATGTACCCAACACAGATCTTTTTAATATGTTTTTTAAGTACAATATAATATGTACAATATGTCATAAAGGGGAAAATATTTTAAGTTTATTGTAACCAAAAATTGAAATAAAACAGTAACGGGCTTTATTCCCAGATATTTAGTTCTAGAAATCAAATTATTTGGCAAGGAAGGAGCACTCCAGTGTGACTTTTCAAAATAGTTCATATGGAAGTTCCTTTGTTATTTTGGATTCGTTCTGTCCTCTGAATGACAATCTTGTCAGCTCTGATTCTTGAGCACACAGCCTCTTTTGGTCCTAATTTGTGCAGGGAGTATCAGTCAGTGAGCATTAAAACTTAATTATAAGTGTAGAAAATAATCTCTTTTTCGCAATGTGAATTGACAGCTCTCATAATAATACACTATAATGCACAATAACCTTTTGTTGATTATTTTTTTCATGGAGTCTTTCCACTGGCTAATGGATATGTAGGAATGACAGAAAGCAAACTGGGTTATAAACAAAGGGAAAAAACCAGTGGTGTGATGAAAGTCTCAGTGTGGTCAAAGAGAAATGATTTGTGGTTAAAGCCCGTAACAATCTGGTATTTTCTGCAATAAATGGGAATGAATTCCAACTGCAGGTCACAGCAAGATATCCCTGGCTTTCCACGGTGCATCTTTTGGGAAGGGAGCACCAGCAAAGAGAGCTGAGCATCCAAGAGGTTTAATTGTGACTGTGCTTCCATGTGAGGTCTGGATGATGTGAGAGATGCTCTGGGTGTCACAGGGCAGCGAGGAGCACCCACCATTAGATCTGATCTCTTCTGCCTAATGAGGCCTGTTAATTACAGCCTGGCTTTCTTATTTCAGGAACTGCCCTCTCTGTCTAATGAGGTGGAGAACCCAATAAAAAATTAGCCATGCACTCCTAACGAACTTTTAAATCTCTCCAAGGTGATTATGAATTCCGTGCTTCGAGGGACACAACAAAGGAGCTCAAGGCACAGGACGAGTGGGAGCGAGGCAGGAGGGTGACACTGTCCATGGTGACACTGGCCAGGGTGCCACGGGCCAGGGTGCCACTGGCCAGGGCTCACTCTCCAGGTGTGACTTGGGAGAAAAACCTGCTCACCTGGCCAGGATCCAGCTCCCAGCTGGAGAAAACTCCATGGACGCTGAGGGTAAAGCATTTTTTTCTTCCTTTTTCGCTTTTTTCCTGCTTTTTTTTTTCTTCCCTTTTTTCCTTTTCTCCATTTTTTTCTCCCATGGATGGTGTTTGCTTCCTAGGAACTGACTGAGGGAATAAGTTCACATTCCCTTGATTTTTCTGCTTTTCCAGTGAAGTTTTGGCAGTTTGTATCCACTGCCAAGACTTGCTTGGTTGTCTGGTTGTCCAGGCTCCCCATTTGGAGCCCCAGCTGCTGTTCCTGTGAGGAAACTCGTTAAGAGATTGGGGATTTACAAATTCCCAGTTCCCCAAAAGTCTGGCACTTCCAGCAGCAGCTGTGGGTGTGGATATGGCCCAGGTTGGTACCAGCAGCATGGATGGACTTTCCTGCCTTTTCCTCCAGCTCATGTTGCAGACCCATCTCTGCTCCTGTCTTCTGTCCTAAGACATTCCTAAATGTTGAAGCAGCCTTTGACTGGGAAGTGTTTTCTTTCCGGATCAGCCATGGAGAGATCTGACAATCTAAATAAACAGGAGAGTTTGTGAGCTGTCAGTGACGAGTTGCTTCGGTGATGGGGTGAGAAAAGGAAACAGGCAAAACATCAAGAACTTGAATTTGGATGTAAAAATATGGAATTCAAAACATAGAAATGTATAAACCTTATAGGACAAGGGGAACGGCTTCCCACTGCCAGAGGGCAGGGGAAATGGGATATTGGGAAGGAATTGTTCCCTGGGAGGGTGGGGAGGGGCTGGGATGGAATTCCCGGAGCAGCTGTGGCTGCCCCTGGATCCCTGGCAGTGTCCAAGGCCAGGCTGGATGGAGCTTGGAGCAGCCTGGGATAGTGAAAGGGGTCCCTGCCATGGCAGGGAGTGGGATGAGATGAGCTTTAAGGTCCTTTCCATCCCAAACCCAAAATCATTTTCACCACTTTAATAATCTCTTACCGAACTCAGCCCTGTGCCCATCGCACTTTTTCCTTTGAATTCCGTGAGAACAAAGCAGTGTCTCTGTTTCCTTTAGGAAGCCCTGGAAATCCACAACCCTCAGTTCATCTCTCGCTCCCAGAAGAGGCTGAGGAGGCTGGAGCACATGGTGCAGCTGAGGAGGGCTCAGCAGAGGGAGGCTCCTCCCAGCACCCCCACAACGCTCCTTCGCAAGCTCTCCACATCCACTGCCAGCAAAAAAAAGCAATTCACCATCCCCGACCCTCTCAGTGGTGAGTTGAGTCGTGACCAGCAGCAGGTCTGAGGCTGCCTTTGAAATCCTGGATGGAGTTTCTGTATTAAATTTGGGAAGAGACACGGGAGCTGCTGGTCCTGGTTCGCCCTCCAGCATCTGTCCGGGTGCTCCTGGCAGAAATTCCCAGCAGCTCAGAGATGGGTTCGTGGGGATGAGGAGCTCTCTGTGCTCTGTGGCATCTGGGAGAGACCTCCCTGGGGACTTTTGGTCACTGTCACATGTGGGTGTGTTCTTCAGCACGGTGCAGCTGCTGCTGGCTGGGGAGTGATGGCAATAAATGACATTTCATCCTCTCCCAGCTCACAGAATGACCGGTTTGGGGACAGAGGTGACAGTAGGGAGGCAGGTGGAATTTGGGAGAGGAGCCCCAGCTTCAGATGTGGCCTTGCCACTTGCCTCAGAAATCCCAGGGCTGGGAAAGAACTCTGGTCTGCCCAGCCCTGCTAAATCAAGGCACCCAAACTCTGTGATTTCCTAATTGAAGCTGATTAGGTTGTGGCAAACAGCCTCAACCTCCAGTGAGAGAAACTCTTCTCTCCCTCACAGCCCATACAGCACCTCTGTAAATGTTATCTAAGCACAAGATGTTAAACAAATTGCTTTTCTTTTTCTTTTCTTTTTTCTTTTTTTCTAAATTGCCATCTGGATGTTAATTAATTCAGTTGACTAAAGAACAAAGATTTATTTGATTGATTGGCATTCCTCTTTACATCTTGGTTTTAAATCTGTGCCTGCTTGAAGATACATTATTCTACTGAAAAGCAAATTAATTGAAAAGATTAAACAAACTAGAAAAGACACCTGGAGGATGGAGGAAAGGGAATATTTGATGTCCTCAACCCTGGGAAACACAAACAGGTTTCTGGCTCCCTGGGGAATGAGGGTGGGTGCAGGAGAGGTGGGTGCAGCCCCATCTTGGAGGTTCCTGGGGAGTTCGAGTTTCCATCTCTCCCCCTGTGCTGTCAGTGGGGGAGTGACAGGGTCTGTCCCACATCAGAGACCTCCTGGGCTTTTACAGTGAGAGCTAAATAAACATAAGGAAACAGCACAAAGCATGAGTTCTGTCTTAAAGACTCAACAGAATCAATTCACCATTTCCATTATCCAAGTTAATTTACCCGGAATCAGATCTCTCAGGGCTGTGCAGTGTGAGGACTCACGAGCTCTGCCAGCAGCAGTGGCACAGACCAGGAGTTTGTCATCTGTCTTAGAGAAAGTGGCCAAAATCTCCCCCTTTTGTCTGATCATCTTTGAAAGTCCCCCAAACCACTCTGCAAATACTTTATGAAACAAAAAAAAAAAAAAAAAAGAAAAGGCGAAACCTATTTCTCCTTAAATTGCAATGAAATTCTAATCTTTATGCTTGTTTAATGAGTAATAAAATCATAATATTGAAATATATTCATTAATTATTGAAGTTAATGACTATTTCCATCTTTTAGTGGTTGGTCATTAAAGGTAAATTTGTCTAAAGAGAATCTTTGGTTTCTGTAGCTCATCTGCCTTTGTGTAGCCAGGTGTGGTTTTCTGTTTGTGAGATGTTAATATTTTTATAACGACAGGAGTGTCACATGTCTGTTATTTAAGCAGAACTGGAGTTAATACTGGAAATCCAAGATCCCTGGATAAATCCCAGCCCTGTAGGCTGCAGTACAGAGGGCTCTGTTACATTGCTGAGCACATTTTACTTGCTCTGAGTCCTGGCAATCGATATTTTAGGATTTGTCCTGGTGGATGCTGCTGTGCAGCAGGATTGGTGTCATCACTGAGACCCAGAGTGGGGGAATTTGGTTTTTTTTCCTTGCCCAGGGCACTGGATGTCTCTGTGCTTCTGATGTCTCTGCTGATGATAGAGATCCATTGCTGATGGATCCATTTATAGGGAATCTACCAGCAAATCTCTGAGTGGAGAAAGAGTGCACAGGCAAAGTCTTCATGGAATGGTTTGGGTTGGAAGAGACCTTAAAGATAATTTATTATCTTTAAGGGGATATTCCACCCCTGCCATGGCAGGGACACCTTCTACTGTCCCAGGTTGCTCCAATCCCCAATGTCCAGCCTGGCCTTGGACACTTCCAGGGATCCAGGGGCAGCCACAGCTTCTCTGTTCTCTTAAGAAATCTCTGCCAAACGCAGCCCTCCCACAGCTTTCCTGGTCTGGGGAATTCAGGCTGCTCCTTCACAGCAACACCCCCTGCAACAACATTGGGAATTGGAGGGTAGACGGATGACCTGGAACCGTGCCTAAGCATTCAGGCTTGTATTGATGGCACCTCTGGGCTCCAGGCTGTGATCTTGTGGTTGTTTGTTGAGCATTTCCTTCCTTTCTTGGTTTTTTTTTCTCTCTTTCCTGATGTCTTGGGGTTTGTGGAGGTGAAGCTCTTTACAGCTCTGAGGTTCACAGGGCTGAGTGCCAGCACACCCTCACACATTTTCCAAAGGGCTTTTTCCCAGCAGCAGGTTGGTTGATAGGTTTAATTTCCACTGACCCTCCCGAGTGACCCCGAGGATGGATGAGAGCCCATCTGAGGCTGGGCAGCCAGAGCAGGTCATGCAGCACACTTAGCCCAAGCACGGACTGTAACAGCAGTTATCCAAATAATTTTCCACCTCAAGAGGACATTCTCTGCCCAGTTCCCTGTGTGTCCACACAGGAGGGTGGCCCAGGATGGGGAGAGGTGGGTGCCTGCATTTATTCAGGTGGAAATGGGGCCTAAACTGCAGCCCGAGGTGTTTTGTTGAGTTTGCTGCACTCTGAAATAAGCTTGATACATGTGCTTCTCTCTGGTCTTGCAGCTTTTATTCTAATAAAATAATTTACACCCAGAGCAAAGACCTGCAGAGATTTTTCTCTCTCCCAGAGAGATTATTCTATCAGCCTAAAATGTCTTTATTGATAATATGAAATTATTGACTAGCAGGGTTTCCCCATGTTTTGACAGTGTTGTTACAACTTTAGCTCCTTGTAAGAGAAAGAAATAATTGGCATTCAATATCATTTCCATATAAATACCAACATCTGTGCAGTTCCCATTTACCTTCCCATGCTCAAAAACTGGAGTTGTTTACCTAAATTTTTAATTGTCCTTCACGAGCGGGGTTTTACGAAACGCTGGAAGTAATCTCAGGAAAATGAAAATGTTTATCCTGCACGAGATTTTATCGTCACAAGAGCTCTTGGAAGGCACAGAACCTGCAACTCTCAGGCAGCCTTTGTGCTGTGTAATGGGTACTGCTAAATTTTGAGAGCACTAATTAGCTCAAGATAGACAACTCTGCTGTTGACTGTGTCGAACAAATTAGAGATCCCACTGTGACGAACTGAATAGAAACAATGTTCAAATAACTGCATTTAAATCTCCAAAACCGTAATGTAATTACTGCAGTGACGGGACTACCAGCTGTTTATAGGCCTTTAAATCTGCATAATGAACAGCCCTGTGATCTTGGTGTGCACAGGCACTTTCGGAGGTTTTACACAATTCCTCGGGCACATTTGGGGGGTTTTTTCCCACCTTCCCTTTTCCTGTGCTTTGAGGGGGCGGTGGTTCAGTGGAATTGGCCACATGAGTTGAAGGTTACCCTTCATCCCCGTGGTGGGGCTTGCTGAGTTCCTCTGGATTTGCATCCCAACCCTCTGTCTTTAGCAATACCTTGGAAACCATTTACATCTCCTCAGTTGTGCTTCTAAACCTTCCCCAAAAGTTTTTTTTTGGAACTGCAGGAGCCTGGAGGGTGAGGATTGCTGTTTGTCTGGGTTTTCCAGGGATGGGTTTCTCCAGCAGCTCTGTGCCAGGGAGGTTTTTATTTGGTCTGAGGGAAGAGAAGGTGGCAATCGGAGAATTTGCAATAATCCTACACCAAAGTGCATTCCTGTGGTCTTCACACCAGTGCTCAGCTGTGACTTTATTTGGGTCCTTTCCCAGGTCCCTTTTCCCCATTAGAACTTTTCGTAGTGCCACCCATTTTTTTGGCCTTTTTGGCTGGCAGCTCTGAATAAAGCCCAAGCTGCAGTCAGGTAAATGGAATTAGGAAGAGGAATGACCTGTTTTGAAGATATTATTAAACTCATATTAACTCTGCCCCACCTTCTTCAATAACTGCTATTTTTTGGGGAAAAAATGCTTTTTAGGATTATATGCTCTAATGAAATTAGAAAGATTTAGGAATGCCAAGTGAGATGCTTATTATTTTGTTTTCTGGATAAAATCCCTGAATGTTTAAGTACCATTTGGATAGAGAGGACTGAAATCTCCCGCATCACCACCAAAATTCATTTAATATGAAAATGTTTTCATAAACCTCTCAACTTTACTGCTTTTTAGAGACATTAGTGATGTTTTCCATAAAGACTGAAATACTGGGGAGGGTCAGAAGTCCCAGTAGTAGTAGGAGAGACCTGAACAGCTGGAAAACCTGGGAACCACCTTCCTGTGGGTGCTCTTGGGGCAAAGAGAATCTGTGAGCTTCAGGATTTCTGTGGGGTGAGCAGGAGCCCAGGCAGCCTTACCCTTAACCCTTTAACTCAGGGGTTATTGCATTTTGGATAAATAACACCAAAACCTCACGTGCTGACTGCAGCTGGAGCAATTCAGTGCATGAAGTCAGTGACAGAGGATGTGCAACTTGGGTGTAGGCACTGCTTTGCATTCCCTGGATGAATTCCCAAAAATTCCTATGGGCACGCCGAGCTCAACATCACCTCCACATTTATCTTAAAATCAAAGCTGATTTTTTTTTTAGGGGGCTGTTGATTTTAAAAACCCCATTGTTTACAAAAATGTTCTGTATCCTGAGCTCAACATCACCTCCACATTTATCTTAAAATCAACCCTAATTTTTTTTTAGGGGGCTGTTGATTTTAAAAAACCCAGCATTTATAAAAATGTTCCGTATCCTAGGATTTCTCTGGGCAAATGGGTTTTTGGTGAATTATTTTTTCAGTTCAGTAAAAAAAGCAGATAAATTAGAGAGCCACCATCAGCAGTGCTTTGCTTTTCACACATCCTCAAAGGCACGTTTTTGCTCCTACCAAACTTTGAGAGTTTGCATTCATGTCAGAAGAAAATGTATCTATATTCTGTATATCTTGATAAATTTTGCCGCCGTTTTTCTCTTGTAAGTGCTCCAGTGATTTAGTGGTAAATAGGAAGCCAGGGGCTGCTTCCAACACAATCATTTTATCTGTTCTCTGTCTAAATATTTACTGACTTCCCAAGCAGGAGAGTTACTCATCCTCTTGGAGGTGCAGTTTAGCATTAATTAAAATATATTACAAGGATGACCCATTTACATTCATTTACAACTTGCTGAAGTGGAGATGTGAGACCACTTGTAAATGCCAGAAACTCAGGAGTAACACAAGGTTTGGATAAAACAACGAGGTGATTCACTCCTCTCTGTCTAAGCTTTTATTTAGCTGTGGTGCATCCCTGGAAATGCTGAAGGTCTGCTCTGAACTCCCTCCTTTTCCCTCAGTCACAACGGTTGTCTCCAAAAGTCATCCAAGGCTATGAAATCTGATAAGGAGCTTTGATAAGGAACTGCTGAAACGCAATTTAGAAGCCTATCAGCTTGGGGAATTGTCCGTCTCGTGGCCCATTTGATCTTTGCTTGGTAGGAAAGAGCTTTAATTCAGGTCTCCACCATGAGCTTGGCAGGTTGTTACAGCTCTGAGTGTTTGCTGCTCTTCCCCTTGGAAATGCACTTTGTTCTCGGTGCCGAGGATTAACAACTATTTAAATGCACACATGACTTTTATTTTCTCATCTCTACCCGTTTTTTATTTATTTCTCATTTAACTCTTGAATCCTAATCCTACAATCCATCAAGGATTAGCCTTATTTCTGCTTGATGTTTGCATGTGATTTTTCTTCTCGTAAATTGCAAGCTGGCAGATGCTGCAGGAATGTTCAGCCATGAGAATTAACCTCGTGGCTCCATGCTGCTTCACAAAGGGCATTTTTATAACCAAGGTGGATTTATTATTTTCTTGGAGGATTTTCCCCAGAGTCTCTTTCTGAATCCATCCCTTCAAAGCCCTGCACAAGCCACATAACTTTTTCCAGGCAGAACCGCAGCAGTGATGGGTTTGATGCCCTTCTGTGCCAGCAGGAGAGGATTATTCTGGAGCAACAGCACCTGCACAGCTCCCAGCCTCTGTGGTGCTTCCCAGAAATTGAAAACAGAGGCCACCCTGTCTTAGGGACTCGGAGGGAAAATGCGGATTAGTTTATCATGCTCTATATGGGATACGAAGTGGGTCCTGGATGGTTTTTCCATGGATGGGCTTTCCCTATTCTGGTGGCTACACGCAGAGGTCTGGAATGTTAATGTGTCATCATGCCCCATCCCTGGAAGTGTCCAAAGCCAGGCTGGATGGGGCTTGGAGCAACCTGGGACAGTGGAAGGTGGCCCTGGGTCACAGGCAATCTGCTCCCAGAGCTTTCAGGGTTATTTAGACAGCAACAGCATCCAAGTGTTTATTCCTTTTAAGCGAATAAATGTGTAAATGAGCATTAGAACACTAATAAATAAAAGACAAATTATGTTTTCCTAGCAAATTGAGCATGTGGCTTGTGTGTACTGAAGATTTAGCAAGGATGATTAAGTGTAGATAACTGCTGAGTGGGGGAAAGTCAGTCCTGAGGCAGAGGAGGCTTCAGAGCCTCTCTCCTTTCTCAGTCTGTGCTTCGGAAACTGCACCAGTTCAGAACTGAAGCTGCTGCAGAGCTCCCTTTGATTTTTGATTGGAGGGATGCAGCGCCTCTCCTGTGAGGAAAGGCTGAGAGATTTGGGATTGTTCAGCCTGGAGAAGGGTCCAGAGACCTCAGCCCCTTCCAGGGCCTAAAGGGGCTCCAGGAGAGCTGGAGAGGGACTGGGGACAAGGGATGGAGGGACAGGACACAGGGAATGGCTTCCCACTGCCAGAGGGCAGGGATGGATGGGATATTGAGAAGGAATTGTTCCCTGGGAGGGGGGGGAGGCCCTGGCACAGGGTGCCCAGAGCAGCTGTGGCTGCCCCTGGATCCCTGGCAGTGCCCAAGGCCAGGCTGGACATTGGGGCTTGGAGCAGCCTGGGACAGTGGGAGGGGTCCCTGCCATGGCAGAGGATGGGATGAGGATGATGTTTATGGTCCCTTCCAACCCAAACCATTCTGGGATTCCACGAATTTTATACAGAGATACAACAGTGATCTCATTTATTTCCTGGCTTCCCGCCTTGTACAAACACCCTCCCTTCCCATTCAGGACCCATTTTGGCAAGGAAGGTGTTAAAATCACCTTTTCCTGAGAACCACTAACTGCTCAGATCAGCAATTATTTTCCTGCATCCAGGGAAATGCTGATTGGAATTATCACAGATCTCTTCATACTTGATCAGCAAGGAGTAATGTCATTTTCCTCCTTCAAAAGCTTAGGTAATTATCCACAGCCCTGCAAAACAAGTGTAAATTGAATCAGAAATGACTGTACCAGGGCAGGTTCCTGACACACTGAGGAGGCAGCCAGGGTGCAGCTGCCCACAAGAACCTGGGAGGAAGATTTGGAGAGATTTGGAGAGATTTGGAGATTGGATCTGGCCTTAAGCCTTCAAAACTTTAATCAGAAATGGCAAATCACGGCTCCGTGGAAGATGACATTTGAGATTTCAGTAAAAGCAGATCCCTCCAGTGCTAACTTTATTTTCTCTCTGCCAGATAACCTCTTCAAACCAAAGGAAAGAGTCATTCCCGAGAAGGAGATGCACATGAGATCAAAAAGGTACAAACCCCTCTGGTTTAAAGTTTGTCCATGGTTTTTTTTCCTGCTGTATCAGCTTAGATTTAGGCAGCCCTGCCCTTTGAGCAGCCCTTTTCCAGCAGGTTCAGACACCGTGGGGAACCCATGGCATGAAAACCAAATCCTCAGCGGGTCCCTCATGTTGAACCCCCAAAATGGAAGCAGTGAGGTCACTCTGGATTATTTTTCCCCCTGATTATGGCACAGAAGGTGGGAATGACAACAAATGATGAGGAATGCGGTGTCTGAGCTTTGCATTTCACTTCGTGCAAGGGAAGCTGCAAAAGCCACTGGGAGGAATTCATCCCTGTTTTAAGATGTGTCCCTCTCCTCTTCTCCAAAATGCAACCCCCAGCCAAAACAGGCTGCATCAAGAACTTGTAATTGCAAAATATGATGAGAAAAAACTACAACTAACCAGGATTTGTGCTCATGCAAAACCAGGAATGCTGGGAAGGAAGGTCCAGCTTTCTCTTCCAAATCCTGGGAATTTTAGCATTGATTTTAAAGGGAAAAGATCAGAATTTACCTTTTTAATTTTATTAATCCTGTTATTTTTGAAATGGAAGGATTGTGTTGTCCGTGGTAAAAAGTGTTCCTAGTGACAGTGAGGACATGTTAACAGTTTGCAGTCTTATAATGATGGTTTTCTTATAGAAAATTACTTGAAAATGATTGCTTGGTATTAATTGTGTGGCATAAATACCAAGAAAAAGGTGTACAGGCCAGATTCTGGTTTGAATTATGTTGCAATAAATTGAAACCAACTCCACTGAGCTCGTTAGAAGCTACTGCATTGAAATCATGTGATCCCATCTCTTTACTTTTTGTACTCCAAAATCAGAATTTTCAACAAGATTTGAAACAAGCCAGATTTCCTATCAAACCATGATTGCTATTAATTCATAACTTTCATGCCATAAATCTAATTCAAGTGCTTCGAGATGCCCATTGCAAGTATTGCATGGAAGGCAAACATTCCCTACAGGAAAAATTAATTATTTGTGAGCCTCAAGGATGACGTGAGCTCCACTTTCTGAATTCCTGACAGGATTTATGACAATTTACCTGAGGTTAAAAAGAAACAGGAAGAGAAACAGAAGCGGATCATCATCCAGAGCAACAGGCTGCGTGTGGAGATGTTTAAAAAGGTGAGGATTTCCTGTTATTTCTGGAGCAAATGGACCCAGTAAATTTGAAATCTGGGATGCCAAATCCACCTCACCTCCTGTATCACTAAGGATTTTTATCACCTCATGGATTTTAGCAGTATTTTAAAGCACTTTTGCATGGTTTTTTTCTAGCAATTACTGGACCAGCTCCTTCACAGAAACACGGAGTGACAAAGGAGTCTCTTGCCCATCATCCTAATTGGATCTTGAATGCCTTTGACTGCTAGATAAGCCATAAAATTAACTGTTATCTCAATTACCTGGAGGTATTTTTCTTATCTTTGGCTCTTTGTATAAAGAAAGATCATTTATGTTTCAATTGAAATTTTAAGGCATCTTTCAAGTAATCAAAAACAGCCTCAAAGGGAGCACAGCTGTTCCAGAGCATCACCTTTTGGTCAGTTTACCCAGAGGAAATAATTTTAAGAATTTTTAATGCAAATACTGAATTACAGGGGTATAATTTATCTTAATCTTTTTTAAAAATTACACTTCTCTGTAGCAATAGCACCGCGTTTATAAGATGTGGAAAACTTATTTCTCTGAAGTATTTTATTAATTGATTTCCTGTGAGTGAAATCCTTGAAGAAAACTCTTATTTGTTATGTTTAGGAACCAGTTGAAATAGCATTTACCACATCATCAGAGCAGCAGCAGTTTCACATTAATACTTAACATTCCAAAAGGGACCAATATTTCAGCTTTCTGAAGAACTCCATTCCTGTTCATTGAGTGAAACTACCTAGCAAGCTCTGCCATTAAAAAACAATATTTAAAAATGGGTTTATAACACTTTTTCACGTTTTTCATTGTCATATACGTTTTACTCCACTTCTGTGAGCGTGAAGTATTTATAGAAATGGCAGATGAAGGAGTGGTGCCAAGAAGGATGTTTGCATCAAAACTCACAGAACTCAAACCAGCTGTCATGTTTCCTTCCCAAAAAATACTTAAATCTTTATTTGTACATGTTGGAAGTAAAAACAAGCAGCTCACAAACCAATGGAGTTTATTTATGGAATAAAATATGAGGATAATATTGATCCAACCGCTGGGTTTTTATTTGGTGCTGTTAAATATAACACAATTATTGAAACTGCCTGAGAAGTCGTGCCTTTGTACCCACAAATCCCATGGGGAAAAAAAATACTGCCCCTAAAAATCATTGCAAGTGTTAAACTTTGCTGCACAAAGTTTGAGCAGGGCTTTGAATGAGGATGGAATTTGGCCTTTGATAGTTTTGTTTTTCTAATCCAGCCTGAGATGTTAAGGTCAGGATTTTTTGGAAGAGGGGGATGTTTGTGAGCCATTGGGATAACCTCCAGCTGGGTGACCTGTGCTGGACACGAGGACCTGGGTATATTTTGTGCTCTGTTTCTGTTGGATTATTTTGCCTTTTTGTGTTTCAGCTTCCCAGCTATCGTAGGAATAACGCTGTTAATTTTTGCTCACAGAGAAGACAGAGATCTGTTGAACAAATATATTGCATTCCAGATAGATATCCCCAAAAACTCACCAGTGGTTCAATCCATTGGGAGAGGATGTGGAAGGTAAGGCAGTGGGGAAGGACCTGCCAGGGCTCTTCCCTAAAAAACACCTTTTTAACCAAGGAAGTCATTCTGTACTGGAAACCAAAGCCAAGGCAGATGACTCCAAGTGGAACTTGGAAAAGGGATATGAGGAGAACTATCTTTGAAGCTTTTATCCACTTTTAGCTCACTACAACCACTATTTCCTCTAGGATCAGTGCCCAAATCCCCTTTGAATTCAGTAGGAACTGATCATTTCTCCCCTTTGAGTCCTTATTCTCTGATTTCTTTACTTCAGGAAAATGCAGCTTTGGTTCATCAAGTCTGTACCTTCAGGAACATTATTTCCTGCACACCTGTGAAACAGAGGAATATTATTTACATTTCACCCTGCTTTAGTGTACACCCTCAGGTCTGCCTGGAGTCTCACCCCAAAGCCACAGCAGGATATTTTGGCATGAAGAGAAAGCATTTGGAGTTTGGTATCCATGGAGGACACAGATAATCACTTCCCAGGTCAGGGATGTCCCCTGGGGCAGGACTGACACCAGAAGGGAGCCCCAAAACTTTCCCCACTTCTTCTCTGGCAGAGAGGAAGAGACAGGATTTTCCTCATTGGGAGTGAGAGTATTTTCCACAGAAATCAGGCATTTATCCTGCAGGATACCCAGAAATTTTAGGGAGATGGTTTAATCTACGTGCCCTAGTGTACCCTACTCCATGGCCATGTGTAAATATGTGTAAATATGTGTAAATAAATATGTGTCTTTGACATGCTTTCCACTCTCTGGCTGGGAATATCCAGCAGAGGAGCTTGATATTCCTTGGAAATCATTGCACCCAGGTGATCCTTGTGAGGAAATGAATGATGTGAGCATTTCCTGGGAAGAACAGCACAGGCTTCAGGTGGGATTTTGCCCCTTGGCACCATCATGGATGTCCTGACCTGGTTTCCTCTCCCTCCTGAAGGACAGAGTACAACATTCACCTGCTGCATCCTCCTCTCCCCTGGCTCAGGAGCAGCTCCTCTGACTCACAGCATGAAGCCAAGTGCATCGATCAAAAAAAAACCTCCTCTGGGTTTGTAAAAGGGTTACTTCCACATGTTTTTATTTTCTCTGAACGTGGTTTTTAAAACCTGCAGGACAAATCTATGGCAGTCTGAGGTGGAATTTCTTTTGTACAAATAAGCTAGTGAGGAAAATGCATGATGCAAATCACTGTCTGGGAATGTTTTACATAGTACAAAACCTGTGCTTCAGAAAACCAAAACTATCTCTGTTGCAAACCTAATTTCTCTTTCAGGGCCTGAGAAAAGAAGGTATCTGGTAATGGATCCAGCAAACAATTCTGGCATTCATTTCAGCTCTACAATCCAATCATTGTGATAGAAAATGAACTGTGCAGGAAAATGTCACTTCAGGGAAACAGGAGCCTCCCAGGCATAGCCCTGGACAAGCAGGCATCAGCTTAAGGAAGTTCAGAGTTAGGGAAAAAGTGGTGGGATCTCCCTTTGGGCTTGTAGGCACTTCAAAGAGCCCATGTGCCAGCAGATAACAGGAAAGTTGGAGGTCACCCATACTTGTCAAGCTGGATTTTTTTCCTTCTTGTTGGGAAAATTTCAGATTGAGTTCAAGTTCTCTGGGTGTTGGTGCTGTGCCTTTGGGAGGGACACATCAGGATTTGTAACAACGTTGGTTTGGGGGAGATTTGGGATGGTTTGGGGGCGTTCAGGCCCAGAGCCTGGGTGGACTTGTCAGCACATTGCCTTGGCATTGTCCCTCCCAAACACAAGACCTCCCCACGGGGCTGGAATTCTGCATGGATGGAAATGGAGCCCACATGGGGCACGCTCAGCATCCGAGGTGTGCAAGACGTGGTGTTTGTTTGCTTGCTGGCATCGTTAATCTCATGTGACAGAAATACCTCGTGAGGGGTTGGAAGTCATTGCAACGTAAAGGACTGAGGGTTCCAGCGTTCTGGGGATTTATTTAAACCCAAATATTTTCCTGTGTATGTGTATGCAAGCCATTAGTTACATCTTGGAGTTTACTCAGCTGCTCGGAGAGATGAGGAGAATGTCTGGGTAAGAATTTGAGGGGTTTTATTGTTGGATATCTGGGCCTGGTCACGTTAGTGTAATGTTTTCTGAGAGAGAGCTGATTTACAAGGAAAACAACATACAAAAGCAGGGATAAAGTTCCTGGCAGCCCTCTCCAGAGGAAACCATTCCCTGACACAGCCCTTGCAGCAAGAGCTCCATGGCTAAAAATACAGCTTGCCTCATCTGCAGGGGTGTTTGCCCCTTTGACTGCAGGGACAGAAGTGCCTGTGTGCTTTGAGGGGTGGGTAATTATCTCCCCAGGAGCACTGAGTGGCCACTTGTCCCTGCTGGAGCCCATCAGGATGCAGGGTTGTCCCACAGGGTCACGTTTCTCCAGGCACTGTGACTCCAGCCTGTGTAGCTCGTTGTTGGTTTGGGATGTGGCTGGATCCTGTGGGATGCCCTCCCTGGGCTCCCCCCCTGTCCTGGCCACAGCTCAGCACCAGGAAATGGGGGTTGGAGAAGTCCCAACCCCAGCTGGGAGCATTCCCTTGAATAAAAGGGCATTTATTTCAACTGAAATGCAAATTCACCTGAGCATAAAACCAGATCAGAATGAAAGAAGCTACAGAAAATCTATCAATTTTACTGTTGGTAGAGGAGGTCAGTACACGTATGGAAATATTTATTAAGCTTTGGGTTAAATATGTGTCTATTCACACCAAAATCACAAAAATCCTTGCCCAAAATCCTTATCAGACAGAGGAGCCTGTGCTGCTCATTGAGTGGTGCCACTCTGCCCATGGAGAAGGAGGTGCCAGTGTTGGGCTCTGGAAGGGGAAATTGTCTCCCAGCTGGAGGTGTTTTGGGAGGTTATGGTTTTATCTCTCGCAATTTCAGTTCAGCTGAGACAAAACCATTGGAATAAGCTTGTCATGTACATTAGGAAGGAATTGTTCCCTGGGAGGGTGGGGAGGCCCTGGCACAGGGTGCCCAGAGCAGCTGTGGCTGCCCCTGGATCCCTGGCAGTGCCCAAGGCCAGGCTTGGAGCAGCCTGGGATAGTGGAAGGTGCCCCTGGGGGGCACTGGATGGGCTTTAAATTCCTGCCCAACCCAAACCATTCCATGGTTCTATAGGAAACCTCGTTTTTTTGTCGAGAATATAAAGCATCCTCTCTTTTTTTAGGTCAGGAATTTTACTTTTCATAGTTCTCCTTGGCTCTGTACCAAAGCTGTGGGAGGCAGAATTACTTAATACTCATTTTAGATGACCCACAGAATAAGATAATGAGGTGTATCATCTCCCTACCAGCTGCAGAGTGATTAAAAAGTAAAAATAAAAAAGGAGAAGAAACTGCACCAATTTTCTCATGGTACACAGAGTTATTTAAAATTATATAAAATAGAAGTGCAACGAGCTGCTTGAGAATAGTGTTGCATAGATAGGAATATGTAAAAGAGCCCTTAATTACAGAAATTTGGTGGATATTTTTTTAAAAAATCGTCACAGTGATGTATTTTTAGACTTCATGTTGAAAATACTTTTATTTTCTGCAGTGTTTTACCATGACTAGACTTCAGTTAATATATAATTACAGGATGCAAACACCTATCACACAGAGGCTGCTCCGTGGTTCTGGAGTTATTGCAGGTCTGCCACTGGCTTGAGAAATCAGTATAAAATAGCAAAAAGCTTTTTGGAATCCACTTTATCTTCAACTTCTTGCTTGGGGCATCTGCTGTTTCACCATCGAAAGGGCTCTTGCAGCTGTGCTTGAATGGGGAGACATCCTTTTCTATTTCACGTTTCTGTGGTTTTCCAGAACTTTTTGTTGTTAAAGTGAGCACTTGGTATCCATGATGTGGGGAAAATTAATAAAAATCCTGATCGAAGGGTGGTCAGGGGAATAGTGTCCAGTCTGAGTGTGGGCTTATCTTCTGATTGCCTCATAATGGTGTCTGGAAGGAAGGTCCCTCAGCAGTCATTTAATTAATTGTGATATATAACTGTGGCCAGGGAGTCAAACAAGAACCATATTGAGGACAGGAGTCTGGTTTTGTAACTCTGTTGTCCTCTGAAATTGTGTCACTGCGGAAGGAGGCAGGGAAAAACGCTGGAGACAGATTTTGCCATGATTTGGGGGAGAAATGGTGAGAAAAGAAATGTTCTGGTTAAATCCCAGGCTGGCTGCACGTGCAGCTGCCCAGGGAGGGAGCAGGCAGTGCCCTCAGGGACAGCAGTGCCTGGGTTTTGAACAACCCCAGAGTCACAGCGTGGGGTGGGGTGGGAGAGACCTTAAATCCCACCCAGTGCCACCCCTGCCATGGCAGGGACACCTTCCACTGTCCCAGGCTGCTCCAAGCCCTGTCCAACCTGGCCTTGGGCACTGCCAGGGATCCAGGGGCAGCCACAGCTGCTCTGGGAATTCCATCCCATCCCTTCACCACCCTCCCAGGGAACAATTCCTTCCCAAGATCCCATCCATCCCTGCCCTCTGGCACTGGGAAGCCATTCCCTGTGTCCTGTCCCTCCATCCCTTGTCCCAAGTCCCTCTCCAGCTCTCCTGAAGTCCCTTTAGGCCATGAAGGGGTTTTAAGTTCTCCCTGAATCCTCTTCTCCAGGTGCACACCCTCAGCTCTCCCCGCCAGAGCACAGGGGCTCCACCCCACTGTTCCTGGGATTATTTAGGTTGGAAAAGCCCTCTAAGACCATCAAACCTCTGAGCCCAGCAGTGCCAAATCCACCACTAAACCACGTCCCCAAATGCCACCTCCTGTTCCCCACAACCCCCGTGACAGCCCCATCCTGCCCAGCCCTGCAGTGATGTCAGGGGCAGGGAGCCACCAGTGCATTGTAGATTTCCAATTTTTGGGGAATAACCCCGAGCTTGGATATGATATCCACGAGTTCTCCGTGGGTAACGTTGTTCGAAGGAACACCAGAGGAATCAGTCATGAATCCCCACGGAGTGGGGCCAAATCTCTCCTTAACTTGTAACATTACTGGGAGCCCATCTCTAATTTTGGTGTTTGCCATTAGGTGAAAATACAACTTTGAAGGCTCATTGAGGGAATTATGGAATGGCCCAAGTTAAACTGAGTGAAAGATGGATAATTATGGGCTGCCTGCTCTATCTGACACCGTTAGCTGATGTTACAAAACCAACATTTTACTCCTGTTTGTTGTACTTTTGAGAGGTTTCACTCGCTGTGTTTGGGGCTCGGAGTTGTGCAACAGAACCTAACTGAAAATGCCTACAATAAAGAAGCTCTGTTTCATTCTTCCCTTCATAAATAACAGGAGATTAAGACCTAATTGATTTCATTCTCCCGTGATGGATACCACAGTAATTTTTAATGATTTCTCTCAAGTTTCCCATTAGGAATATTTATTTTTCTTTAAAAATGCCCCCAAATATGCTGTCTTCCTAATTTACTGTCCCAGCTTTTATGATGATGGATGTTGCATTGTTCTGTGGTTTGCAGAGGGCTAGACAGGAATATTAAAAATATACGAGTTCATAATTTTTAGTCTGAGTTGAATGCTGTCCTCTTGTGAGACATGTAAAAAATTGTGGCTTTTTTTCTTTCTTTTGTTTTCAGGGAGACAGTGAAATTTGAGGCAACAGATCAAAGCCCTTATTCTCAATGTCTAGTCTGGAGTAAAAAAACCCCACCCCCACCTCCCCCACATATTTAATGTGTTATTTGTTGCATTTAAAGGGATTTTAGCACAGGACACCTTCCTGACGTATTGGCAGGAATGTCCTGTTTGACATAAGGATCTTGCTGGAAAATCAGCACTTCTCAGTGTTGAAATAAGTGGGAAAGCTAAAAATGATGTTTGTTCCCCCTTAGGGCTGTGCAGACATCCCAAAGATTGTTCATGTGTTTATTTGTTTGGGTTTTAGGAAGGTATTTCTCATGTGGTATTAAAACAGAAGAATGTTCAGCTCGTGGGGTTTTTTCCTCTTCCTGGAGGAAGGCTGGAAGAGGAAAATGTTGATGGGTGATCTGGTGAGGGGTAAAGCTGGGAACCAGGGAATCACAGAAAATCCCAAGTTGGAAGGGACCCACAGGGATCATTGAGTGCAACCCCTGTCCCTGCACAGACACCCCAACAACCCCACCCTGGGCATCCCTGGGAGTGGTGCCCAAATGCTCCTGGAGCTCTGGCAGCCTCGGGGCCGTGCCCATTCCCTGGGGAGCCTGGGCAGTGCCCAGCACCCTCTGGGGGAGAACCTTTCCCTGATACCCAACCTAAACCTCCCTGGCACAGCTCCAGCCATTCCCTCAGTCCTGTTCCTGTCACAGATTGGAGCTGTCCCTCAGGAGGAGCTGCAGAACCCCAATGAGGGCTCCCCTCAGTCTCCTCCAGCTGAACAAACCCAGAGACCTCAGGTGTTCCTCGTGTGGCCCCTCCAAACCCTTCCCCACCTTCACAGCTCTCCTTTGGACGCTCTCTGATAGCTTTCTACCCTGAGCCCCACGTTCCTGGGATGTTGGGGCTGTAGGGTCAGGGTTTGGGGGAGCAGAGGTGCCCCAAGATGGGCAGGGGGCCGTGGTGTCCGTGCTCACGGAGAGCTCGGGGTTTGCCTGAGCGAGGGTTTGTGCTGCAGGAAAATGTGTGAGGTTTGGGGTTTTGTGTTTTAACTGCTGAAGAATTTCAGGGTTGCTGTTGTTGCTGTTAAGGTCCTGTATCCTCGCAGTGGTGGTTTCTTTGTTTGCTCTTCCCTGAGCTCCTCTTGGCTTTTTCACCCCTGGCCCCGTGACAGCCGCCTGCAACGGGCTCTATGCAGTTCCCTATAAAGAAGTACATGGAGCTTAATCAGCATTAAAGCAGAGCTTACTCCCCTGCCTCGCTGGAGAAAAGGAGCTGCTTTCCAAAATTATATTGCCCGTGGAGCAGCCGGACAAAGTGGGCAGGGAAAACAGGAGAAAAGGAATGTGACGAGCCCATGGCAGTCGCCATCAGCCCTCTGTCCTTCTTCCAGGTACAAATGATGCTGGCAGGGAGTGCTCTCCAAACACAGCTGAAGGGAAAGGGTTTGCTCTCTCTGATTGTGGTTTATCCCTGAGACAGACTAAAAACCTTGCATCTCATTTATTAAATGTATAAATAAATTCAGAATGGTGTTGTCAGTTTGGTTTATGCTTGAATTTAAGGTTACAGTGCTTTGTCGCTCAGACAAGGTAGGAGTTGGTTTAGTTTTTTTTCTTTATTAAAAAACAAATCCAGAAACATTTCAGTTTCAGCATTTAATTCCCTGTTCTATCCTGTTGATCTGCCATAGCAGTTCAAGGCTTTCTACAAATACAAAGGACCATGTTACTCCAAAGAGCTCCACAAAATCCCAGCTTCCTGAGTGTGTCCTTTTTACTGTGCAGCAAGGGAGAAACTTGAGTAAATCCTTGGTTCTCAAAGTCAGAGAATCCTGGAATGGTTTGGGTTGGAAGGGACCTTAAAGCCCATCCAGTGCCGTGGCAGGGACACCTTCCACTGTCCCAGGTGTTCCAAGCCTCATCCAGCCTGGCCTTGGACCCTTCCAGGGATGGAAGAGCCACAGGAGAAGTCTGTCCCTGTCACTAAGCTCTGTTGGATCCCAGCTGGGCACTGGGAGCTCTTTATTTTGGATGAACAGATGGAACAGGGCCTCATGGCCAGGGGAGGAACCAGCTCTGGCTGCAGGGGGCTGCTCTGCCCCCTCTTGCTGTTCCCAGCTGCATTGGCCAACACAGCTTTGGGACAGAAATTCCAGATGAATCCACTATTATCCACTATTCTAGGACCTTTAGGACAGGAAGGGAAGATCATAACCCAAGGAAAGGAAGGTAGGGATGGATTTATTGATAACAGAACAGTGAAATTGCTATCTCGCATTGCATTTCCTGGGCTTCACAGGGTGGTGCAGACTCACTGTGCTGCTCAGGGCAGACCAGCAGCTCCTCAAGGCATGCACAGAGGGTGGAAACCTGCCCTTGGAGACTGGGAAATCTACAGAATCCATCTCTCAAGTATGTGCAGAAACAGGATTTACAGCCAGGGTTTGATTTCAGCGCTCAGCCCTGGTCGATGCTATTCCATGTCTGAATGCTGGGACAGAGGTCTGCAGAGCAGAGCAGAGCTCTGTGGCTAAAGGTCAGGCTGAATTATGCTCTATCTATGCCTGTTAATTATAGAGGACTGTAATCTGCCACTGCAGTCACAATTCAGCAGGATCTTGATTGTGCAGAGAGTTAATGAAGTGAGGGAGGACTGGAGACACAAAGTCTCAGCAGCTGGCTGGGGGACACACAGATTTCAAAGGGAAAAGCTTTTTTGTTTTGTTTTGTTTACTCTAAGAAGGAAAAACTTTAGCCTGGAGGCCCCAAAACTGGAGATCCCTGTAGCTAAGCCCAGACAAGTCCTCATGCATTTTGGCACATAGGGGAATAATAAAAAAAAAAAAATCTGGATAATACTCAATGCTGTGATTACAGTGAAGTTTCCTGGATATCCAAGAGGGGATCACAGCTGATCTGGGAAGAAGTGAGATCAGTGTTACAGAGGTGCTTTCTGCCCAGCAGAACCCGTTATCTTGAAATTGTTCAGCTCTCTGAGGTGGCTTAATCCTCTCTTCATTTAACTCTGGCTGTAACACAAGGGATGCAAATCCTGCTCTGGCAGAGCAGGGCGGCAGACAGCTTTCCTTTTCCTCCTATTTTTTTTTCCCTTTTCCTTTTCTCATACTCCACACCCCATAGCACACCATAACCCATCTGACAATTAATATTAATTTGTTACCTTGCCTTGGAGCTCATGCCACCAAAGCATTACAGTATCATAGTCTGGAGGATTTATTTACACCTTATCTATTGTCTCTCCACTCCTTATTTTTCCCCTGTTGTCTCCATCGGTCACTAATTCCTTCTCAAAACCCCTTTAACCAAGGGGGAACTAATGGAAATTCGTGTTTCCCTCAGTGCATCCTCCTCCTTGCTGGTATCTGTGTATTGAGCTCGTTTCCAGGTAAGTTTTTCCACACTGCTCCCTTCCTTATTGCTCTCTTCTGGACTGCCCTTTCCAGTGCCATGTGAACTAAAGCTCCTGCATGAATTGCTAATTTGATAAGCAGAGGCCCGGCCAGCCGCCTGTGTTGTCACACGGTCAAATATTCATTCTTTCAAATGGCCAATGCCCTTTACATCAAATTATTTCCACACCTAAATGCAAAGTGAGAGCTGAGCTACTTCACTGTGACCTGTGACAGCGACACAGTGACGGGTCGGAGGTGGGTGGGAGAACTGGGGAGGGAGAAGGGTTCTGGCCACGATTCTGCTTCGGGAATGACAACAGGGAGCGATTAATGCAGGGCACATTCCTGCTCACCCCGTGAGCATCTCCAGGTCTCACATTCTCCGGCTGAAAAATGCGCGTTCAGTGTTTCCAAACCACTCCCGGGGGGAAGCCGGGGCCACGCGGCTCAGAGGGGTCCTGATAGGATCTGGGAGATCTTTGTCACTTCATTCCTTGGATATTCCTCCAGCCACAGGTGACCCGGAGCCCCGGGGTGAGATATTCATGAGCACACCTCGAAGCACAGAGGTGTTACAGCAGCAGGATTTGTTCTCCACAGCTTGTGGGTAGTGCCTGGCTCGCTTTTCCTGCAGAGGCTCAAAGCCAAAAGCAAACCAAGCACCCAGCGTGTGCCAGCCTCTGTCTGCAGTGACGGAGAAAAAAGGGTGCTGTGTTCGGTTCCCCTTGCCCAAGGAGGTAAAAATGAGGAGTAAAAAGAGGATTTAGCTGTTCTTATGCTGTTGCAGGATAGCCCTGAACTAGCACAGAGTGGAGTGAATGCTTTGGAAGGAAAAGCTATTTGGGGTTGAAGTGGGCAAAACCAAAATATATACAGTAAGGAAGATAAGGAGGATAAAAATGAAGGGGGGGGACGGAACATAAAAAAGCAGCAGCAAAAGATAAGAAGGTAAAAACAACCCCAAAAGCAGTGAGACACCTCCACATACCCCCCTCCCTCCATTCCTCTTCCCCTGAGAGTGCTGAAGAATAAAGATGGATGGAGGGATGGATGATGGATGGATGGATGATGGATTGGATATGGATGATGGATGGATGGATGGATGGATGGATGGATGGATGGATGGATGGATGGATGGATGGATGGATGGAGGGATGGATGGATGGATGGATGGATGGGGGGATGGATGGATGGATGGATGGAGGGATGGATGATGGATGGATGGAGGGATGGATGGATGGATGGATGGAGGGATGATGGATGGATGGATGGATGGAGGGATGGATGATGGATGGATGGAGGGATGGATGGATGGATGGATGGATGGATGATGGATGGATGGATGGATGGAGGGATGGATGATGGATGGATGGAGGGATGGATGGATGGATGGATGGATGAATGGCCATAGCCCACAGAAATAACCTGGACAATCGGGGCTGTGGCCCCCTTTGAAGGAGCCACACAACATGGATGCAATTTTCATTTCCTGCAGGGAAACTTGGCCTTGCTCTTCTGAAGTGGATAAACCAAGCCTCGTAAAACTAATTGTGGGAGGTGCTTTGACATGAGAAATCCAAAGGCCAGGCCTGGCCTCTCCCCTGCCCATCCCAGTGAAGCAGGGACACTTCCCATTACCTGCCCTGTGCCTGGAGGGTCTTTTTTTTCCAAGAGAGTTTTCAAACTGAGATGAAACTGTGCTGTTGTCTTCCAGAGGTAGCTGCAGTTCAGTAGCATTCCTACATGGATGTTGTTAATAAAATATTTGGGGCTCTTTTGTGATAAATTATTGATTTATCAACTTCAAGGCCATAAAATAAGAGTGGTAAAAGGCAACAATTCCCTTCTGGTAAAGTTTTGGGAGGAGGAGAAACTGATAATATCTACGTCATTCATGCTAATGAATGACCAAGATATAATTGGCTCCACATTCTCTGTTAGCAAATATTGTTTCTCAGATAAAAGTACTACCACTGAAAAGAAAAGCCTTGTGGGATTACCAAAACCCTATTTAGAAGTCTTTAGTTCCCTTTGACTGATTTTTTTTTTGTTTGTTTTTAATGGGAAAAATACCTTCAAAAACTAAAGATGTCTACGTGGTTTTTATGGTGGCCTTCCACAGAGGAGTTTTCTGTTTGAATTTTAATGTTTTTAACCAATGTTCTGTGTGGAGCACATCCGACCTTAATGAGAGAGTTGATAGAGTTCATTAGTTTATATTTGAGGGATGAAATATTGCTGAGTGTAGCTGTTAAATTGTAATTGATAATGGCTGAGTAGGAAAAGTTAGTGTTTGGCTTTTAAAACTTACTCATAGGCTAATCCCTGACTGCTCCCAACGAGGGGGAATACACATGGTGAGGAAAATGTGAGGTGAGGCTTGAGGTGTAAGTGCAGACAAAATTCAAATTTCAGAGTGAATGGGGGTGAGTCCGTGGGTTGGGTTTGGGCAGAGGGGTAAAAGGTAAAAGGTGCTTTTTAAGTGTGAAGAGCAGCAGCTGAGAGCCCTTTCTGCACATTCTTCATGATCCCAGCCTTCTCCAGGTTTATTTGTGCTGGGATTACCACAGTTATCCCTGGGTGGCTCAGTGATGCTGCCTGGGCACCGTGCCAGGCTCCAGTTTGGGAACCACAGAGGCTGTACCCCTGGAATTTCTGCTGGCTCATTTCTCCCCAGAGCTGGTGAAAAGCATAGTCTGGATCACTTGGAATAATCACCACCCTCTGCTCCAGAACAGCCCCAAATCTGTGCTTCCAAACTCCATTTTTCAGTGGGATTGCATGGTTCTTATGCCTGCTGGCCTACAGACACATCTCAGAACGCTTCTGCCAACTGTTTCATGCACAATGAACATGGAGCCAAGCTGCAGAATTCAGTATCAATATCCAAACTCTGCGATTTGGGAAGAATCTTAGGAAATTAAAGCTAAAAACTGCACAATAAAAGTCTGTGAGGATCTTCAGGATTAGATTTTTTTTTTCTGCTGCTCCACAGCAACATGTGGGCATTACATGTGTTTTGGTGGTACATTAAGGAGTAGATAATCTGTATTTGGTTATTCTCCCAGTCAGTAATAATCATTTGAATGAGGGAGATTTTAAAAAATGCATCTGGCAACTCTGTGGGTGTGTTTTGTTGTTTGTTTTCTTTTTTTTTTTTCCCTCCTTCTTTTAAAACCCCCACAATATAAAATAAGAAACAACACCAGAAACAACTCTGAAATAATTATGAAACCAATAAATAACCCCTGAGCTCTAACGTACACAGATGACTTTCCAGAGGCGGCAGCCAGGCTTGTGAGTGGAGTTAAAAAAAA